>JABUQX010076241.1:27500-45494 GCA_015478945.1 Trachelipus rathkii
TATTTCTGCGATTGACTCACAGGCCTCTCGCGATCGACCGGTCGATCGCGATCGACCGTTTGAGTATATCTATATATATAAACCTTTTTTTCATTGTAATACACTCTGGTTCTTTTGTAATGCTAATGTGATTTTTCTTTGATATGAACAAGAAAGTTTTTTTTGTCATTCAAGTTCCAAAAACTCTATCCACCCAGTCCATTACTAAAGGGGGCGCACAAAATAAGTCGCGGGGGGGCGCAACTGACCTTAGTTACGCCACTGTATATATATATATATATATATATATATAGTATATATATATATATATATATTTGTATAATTATATATATATACTATATATATATATATATATATATAATATAAGTTTTTACACTGTTTTTTAAAATGATACAAGTTTTGCCAAGCTTCTAAGCTCTAACTTTTAAGGGTAAAAAAAATGCTTTGTTCCTGTTCATAGGCGCGGCTTATAGGCGCAAAAATTGGCTGGTGCGCCTTTGCTTAGTCGGCTTTTAAAAAATTGTTTTGCGCTATGCCGCCTTTGCGTCCTACGAATTGATGTTGCGTGGCCATAGGCGCATAGGCGCAACTTGGTGGCGCAACGCCCATATAAATATATATAATTATTTATATATATATATATATATATATATTATATATATATCATATATATATATTTTTATAATATAGCTAATGTATTTTATCTTGTATATAGGCTATTTCTATATTTAAATAAAAATATATATTATATATATATATATATATATTATATATATATAAATATATAAATATAATATATATATATATTATATATATATATATATATATATATATATATTATATAATATATATATATAATATATATATATATATATATATAATATATATATATATATATATATATATATATATATATATATATATATATAATTAATATATAATAATATAATATAACTATTATAATATATATATATATATATATTATATATATATATATATATATATATATATATCTATATAATATATTATATATATAGTAATATATATATATATTATATATATATATATATATATATAAATATATATATTTCGTATTTGTGTGATATTAATTTGATTTGTACTTTTTTTTTTTATTGTATATTACGCATAAATATTGTTTTACAAGATTTTTTATTTTCTTGATATTATTTACGTACACTTTGTCCTAAAGGCGTTTTCCATTTTGGCATTTGTGCTAAACTGCTAACGCTCGATAAGAAATGCTAATCCAGTTTTAGCACGAATTTCGGGCATAATCGCCGATTGTTTACAAAAATATTGATCAGCTGTTCTAATGGAGCACGTGGTTTTGGAATAAACAAAATAAAAAATAATAACAAATAGTTTATCACAAATAATTGATCAACTATTGTGATTTGGATTTTATCGATTGGAAGAATTAAAAATTTTTTTAAAGTTTATTTTTTTTTTTTTTTTTTCCCATGAAATGGGAATAAATTTTTCATCAAAAAAAAAATTTCAACATATTAAGTAACTTCCCTATCAACGAACTACTACGCCGCAATCTTATTTGTTTACATTTTTTCGTTAGCATTTTCCTAAAATTCGGTAAGCACGGGAAAGAGCAACCTAACAGAATTTAGGAAATTACTAACGTTTCGTTAGCATTTTACTAAATTTGTGCTAAAATTGACATAATCCTTACGACTTTTTAGCATTTTTCCTAAATTTGTGTTAGCAAAAGTGCAAAATCGAAAACGCCTTCGATTCCTCGAAATTAGTGAAAAAGTCGATTATAAAAAAAATAATATTGATATCGATGTATCGATAATCTGAAACGCATTTCAACAATGATTCTTCAGTCTTCACCCCTACACGAACGGAAAAAAGCCGAATTGTTATGATTTTCAGAGCGTTAATATTAATATTTTTTAGTGAAAATATTAACTCAAATGCGTAAAAAAAACTTCAAATAATTTTTAAAACCATTTTTGTAAATGAAATATTTATAATTTTAATATACTATGTACGTGAACTCAAGTCAGTAATACTAAACAATTACCTTAATTGGTCACATGAGGTCTATTACTGATTCCCAGTTATTAACCAGTTATAATCTGTGCATTTCAAATTCTGTACAAGAAGTTTTGTATTTTTTATTTCTGTTTACAGGACCACTCGTGTTAATTGTTTGAAATACTGTTCCATTGAAATAAATTTATATTAAAATGAGCATCAAACCTGATATTGATATAAAGTTTGTAAGAAATAAATTTAGGATATAACTTTATCAACATTTTTTCAGTGATTATATATATATATATATATATATATAATATATATATATATATAATATTATATTATATATAATATATTATATATATATATATTATATATATATATATATATATATATATATTTAAATTTATTTGTAATAAAATTATGATTTTTTCACATACCCATTTAAGCATCTGATTCAAATTTCTTGTTGTAGAATATCCCCAACCCAAATGACTTACCAGTGAATTTAATTATAGGGCCCCAAGTTTCACTGCGGCAAACACTTAGGCTAAATTTATCTGACAACTTTTTTGATCAGTGACAATTGTAAGAATTACGAATAAAGTTAATCTTTCTACAACTATTAGTCTTTTAGAATGTTTTTAGCAGATTAAAGTCTCAATAGTATTTAATATTGTAATATTTGATAAATTAATTATTATTTTACCAGAAATCACTGTGTTGAAATACATTGATCAAAAAACATCTGATAACAAATTTAGCAGAACCAGACTGACTGATTTTTCTTGCTTTTTGCTCTGATTAAAGTTATTTGTGTGTGACGTATGCATATTAATATGTGTGTGACGTATGCATATTATTGCCATAATATGAGCATCATTTATGCATGCATTTTGATCATGAAATTTTTAATGTTTTAGCTGATATAGCTATTAATAAATTTTCCTAAATGAATTCTATTTGAATATTTAACCAAATATTTTATTTTTATAATAATTTTTTAACCAATAATATTTTATTACTTAATAATTACATATATTACATTCCCTCTGAAAGATTGCAATTTGGAAATTGCAATCCTGATAAAGAAATACCAGTAAATATCTAGATTTGAATCAGTATATATTTTCTGAAAAAATTTTCGAAGTTCAAAAAAATTTCTAAGTTCAGAAAAGTTAAGTTAAGTAAAGTTTTTTAAAAAAATTCTTTAGTGGCAAGCTTCTGGAATTATGCCAGAAGCTTGCACTAAACAAATTTTCTTAAAAAACTTAACTTAACTTTTCTGAACTTAGAAAATTTTTTCAGAAAATATACACTGATTCAAATATAGAATAATACCGAAATACCTTATTTATAAATTATTTATATTGTCTTTAATGAATTTATCACATTTAAAATTGCTGCCTGTCTTTTAGGCCTACGAGTTACCACATCTGATTTATCATTGGTATTATCATCAGACACATTTGTCAATGCTTCTCCAGGTTATTTTTTTTGTATGACTTAAAGAAATTTCCAATGGGAATAAATTGACCAAGGAATGATATACTGTTTGTCCATTGCTTTGTTTACTTTTACAGATCTTATTTTATCATCATGCTCTATTATTAATTCTACAACTCTACCAGTTATCCAAAATGGGGCGAGCTCTAATTACAGATTTAATTAAAACTATGTCATTGACATTATTTCTTTTTCTCTAAGAGAGGAAGAGGCGAAATATTTTATAATCAACAGTTATTAAAAACTTAGAGATATTGACATATTGTAAAAGTTTACCCTTCTAACTATTGAGTTCTGTGATTTGTATTTCTCGATCATTTTTACACCGATGTGTTAGTTGCAATGTGTTGCTAGTGCAGTTCAATGTTATAATTTTTTACCTGATCAATAGACTCTGATCTAGTAGGTTAGCGTAAAGAGTTAATTGCATTTTTATGAAGAACAAAGTTGTTAAAAGTTCAAAAGTAACTAAGTTTAGCTCTACAATTGATTATACATGAAGAATTTTTAGGGTTTGAATGTCTTTCCCAAAAGGCACCCCACCAAGCTGAATAAAGAGGAATTTACTTATTATTGTTTGTATTGAGTTCTTAAGTAATTCATCAGACTCTAGCACTCTAGCTAATATTGAACTACCCTTTTCAAAGTTCTAGCGTTATTAGTATAAATAAAATCAGGTATTGAATAGAAATTACAAAAAACATTGAAATGCTAATAAAAAAATTGGGACACTGATGTCGAGTACCAATTCCAATTGCATTGCCCTGATGTTAATGACAGTGTGAATACCAAAATAAACATGGTTTTCTGCTGGCTTTAGAACTCTCATTTTTTTACCAAAGATATGACCTGTTATTAATCATGCCCAACAAACTTTGAGGAGGTGGATACAGGTGTACATGATGTTGGGTTACGGTCCATATAGTTGGGGACGTAAGAACACATACATTGATCTTTATACATCCACATTCAGTCTTCATTTACCTTTTTAACTGCTATTCTACCTTTAAGATTTCCCCTTGACTAAGAAGACATGTTAAAGTAGAGTCCAACCCCAAAGGTTTTTATTTTTAATAACAGATTTAAAATCAATGGAGGCGAGGGCGATGAAAGTTGACAAAATAATGGGATTATGAATGTTATAATCAAAATATTACATTTAGAGCCACACTTTAGATCTAAGAACGCCATTATTATCTATAAAAAGATTAAATTATCTTACTAATTGAGTATTTTGTTATTTTTCTGTGTGATTCAAGAATTCAATTTCTCTTGTAAAACATGAAGCTTGCAATTATGATTCAGTAAGACAATGCTTTTTTTATAAGGATCTTCTTTAGTCTTCTTTCAGAGAAGAATAAACCAAATAGTTTAGCTCATATTTCAGCTCTATTAAAACTTGAAATTTGATTAACCATCAATGATATCATTGCAAGGGGGAAAAGTATTATTATATTATTATTATTATTATTATTATTATGATTAATATTATTATATTATTATTATTATATTATTATTAGAAGAGGTATTGAATTTCAACTTCAAGTGGTTGACTCAATAAAAAGGGTATTGTGTTTAATGACTTAAGTCCTTATTTAACCAGGTTGGACCATGCAACCAAAACTAATTTTTTTACAAATTTTTTATATGACATACCCCTGGTTATCATATCTGCAGGGTTTTGTTCAGTATAAATATAATGGAACATTAATTTTAATTTATATTTACTCTTCAAATCATTTAAAAGAATATTAAGATCTTTATCTTATTATTTACATATTTGGCCTTAATTTTAGTATTACCAGTCATAAATAATTTAACACCACCTGAGAATCAATGCTTATGTTGACATATTTAAAGATGAAGTTTGAATATGCTTCTATAATAGAGCTCAAATATTTAAGAGCCAAATTGAACCCAAAAGTTCCAATGTAGGTATACTAAATGATTTTGTAGGACTTAGCGGACTCACCTTTGACTTAGAAAATATATTATTATTTTCATTATTACTTGAACTGTATGCTACAAACCCGTAACAATGTGTTGAACTATCCCAACATATATTTAATCCATAAGATTGACTCTCATTTAATGTTTGTCTTGGTATGACTATATTAGTAACTAAACTCAGATCTCTTTTAAGTTTACTCTATTCTGATATTATTTCATCAGACAAAAGTTGGTCCTAATCATATTTAAGTTGCCACATTTCTTTAATAAGCAACTAACCTTTCACTGTTACTGGTAAAACTATTTCTAATGGATCATACACTAATTAAATTTCCGATATTTGTCTTTTAGTATTTACATCATCCTTATAATTAACTGAAGCTATATGTAAGGAATCATTACTTAAGTTATATAGATATCTCAATAATCTCTCATATTCAGAAGCCTTCAACTAATACCTTGACTTCTTTAAAGTTGTCTTTTAAACGCTCAATTTGTATTCCGTGATCTTAACATAAAACCACCCCTTTTCATTCTCTTTAAGTAAAAGTTAAAATAAAAGTATTTAAGTTTGTGCAATATTTTACCAGTGAATATTTAAATTATCAACATAAAAATTGGATGTCAGTATTTCTGTATGCATTTATCTTTAGAAAATTGAGAAGCATGATATTGCAAATGAAATGTAAAATAAAAGGGAGAAAATATATCCAAAAATTACTTGTATTATATATGTAGTAATTAATTCATTATTTTGGATCATAAAAAGCAAATTTATTTTTACCTATACATACCCAGAGCCACAGAAAATCCTATAACCCCAAACTCTCCCCAGAAATCAGCCAACTCATTAAAAAAAAAAAAAATTCCCTTCGAAAACTTAGATTATATACCCCACACATCACTAACCAAATAAAACAAACCTCAATACCCAAATCACCAACCTCATAACCACCAATACCACCAATAAGTTTTCACACACATAGACAATAAGAAAACCTGCAAGTCATCAAAAAAACTAAATAACTTTCAAACAAAGCCCCCCCTCCCTCCCAGAAATCCTCCTCCTACCTGATAAACTCGCCTCACTTCTCCAAAACAACCAATCCGACCGCTAGCAAAACATTATGCTAACATCTCACGCAAACCAACCCACGGTCCCTAGAGTAACAGGAGGGAAAACAAGATGAAAGATGCAACTCAGAGAAGACTCGATCCCTGCAGGACGCACAGAGGCGGGTGGCCCCCAAACCCCCCGAACCCGCTGCTTGTTTCAGACTGAAAAGAATAGTCAGATAGACATTCAATACCTCTCGAAAGAATTCAGACCAGGCTTAGGCAGGGACCGATTCAATCTCGTATCCTACATTTAAGAGACGAGACCTAGGGTGAAAAGCACTTGCTCGGGGCTGTATCACAGATTGAATTTTCAACACAATCCGTGGGCAACTGCTAAGTAGCCATACCCTCATCTGTGGAGAACAGGAATGCAGTTCATTTCTCCCAATAACTGTAAACCTAATAAGAAGACTCCCAGAGCGGCCCCACTGCGCGTCTTACCTGCGCACTATTGTATCTGGGCCTGTGCTGGTCCTGCCATGGTTCTGTGGAATAACTGCTGGTAGGAGTAGACGTAGAAGTTGGTATTAGAGCAATAGGATCTTCCGCCTCTCGTATCACTGCCTCCCAGTATTTCAGATTATGGCTGTTTAAATGCAGAGCCTGACTCACGACAAGCATACAAGCCCTTACCTCCCTACCCATACAAACAATCAAGGCTTTCAACCAATCCCCATCCCATAGATTCCTCCTCACAGCTAATTCGACGATCAACAAAGCCTGAGCATCTGTCCCCACATTCATTTCTCATTCAAAAATCCTTCAATCCCCCCTAGAAGACAAAATGACAAAAAATGGGTTTCTAATTTTTCTCACCAACCACTTTGCTAAGAGTTCTCCTTCAAGAAAAACAATCTCTTCCCACTCCAGTTTAAAGCTTACAAAACGGGCCATCCCTTCAGGCGCCTATTCTCTCTTCCATTTCCTCTCAATCTTTTCATACAAACCTGCCATTCCTCTACCCCACCAATCCACCAAACTTATCACATATGCAGTATTGAATCAGCCTCATTTGCCCAACATCCAGACGAAACATTACACTCATCACACCAAGAAACTACAGACAATTAGAGAACTGGTACTGCTCCAATAGGATTATGAACATGCCTCCCCTCTCAAATCTCCATCACTGTGGCCTAACCAGGCTGCAGCGGCCACCAATCTTCTCTCCATCCAATAGTTTTCCTGAACAACAATGCCCTCCCCCTAAACAAAAACCCCAAAATTATGAAGAGCTTACCTATGACACACACCTAACATAGTGGTCTCCCCCCACATCGAGCCAAATCACCTCATCACCGAGAACAGAAAACTAAATTACCCTCCACGACCCCTCTTCCCAACACTAAGCTTGGTCGATGCAGGAAACACACCCTTACCACCACTCAGAACAAACTTTCCTCGGAACAAACAGGTAAACTTATGCTTCTCCGAGCATGGTTCCCCTGCACTGTCAAAAGCTAAGCTAAAATAAATTACAAAATCACACAAAACCACTGTCCTTCGAGAAGTATCACTGGACTGCAGTTAAAACTACCGCCAATTCAAAAGCATTACAGGACGGAGAGGCCTACGATGCCTTAAGCCGATCTCCACCCGACTGGAGATGGTGGGGATCGAATTCTATCAGAAAACCCCTTAAATCCAACCCCACCCATGTCACCAAATTATTCTCCATAGGCCCTCCCAACACAGAGCGTAAAAATCCCCAACCCGTCCCCACCGTGGTAAATTCTATAACGTTACACTACACAGTATTCCCGCCTCCCCCTCCCAATAGTTATGGCTACACATCATACACACCATAAGCGAAACACTGGTACCTACGAAAATGCCGCCTAACAACTTGAGAGGTTAAACTCCCCCCTCCCTCAAAATTCCCAAATAGAAGGAGAAGAGCACTGTCCAGAAAGAGCCAAAGTGACCTCGCCCGTGGACAGAATCAGGGTCTAACCACTCAAAGAACTTGCGGTACATGTTATAGAGTTTACGATTCAAACTAGACAATGGTTAGTCCCCCACTCGTGCACCAGATGTCACATTTCCCAGACACAATGGAGCACCTCCTTTTGGGTGCTCCGCTCTAGACGTCCTGTGCCGAGACTTTCTCTGGTCTTCCGCTTCGTCGAGACCGGGTTGGAACAGGGCCTAAGAGTTGGTGGGCCGGCTTCCTGGAAGCAGTATGGCCCTCCAATTGAGGTGGTGGCCAGCGCTGGGGAGTAGTATATAGTTATAATATATATAATAGTATATGATATAATATATAGGAATATACCACATACTGAATTTTTTCAACGTATTTTCTTGTTAAATATGTATAAGTGGTATATAGGTTAGGGTGATATGAGAGGTATAGTATATTATATATGTTTATGATGAGGTATATATTAGGGGGTATATAGTATAGTACCGTTAATCGGTATAATGTATTAGTATGATATATAGCTCATGGTTAATTAGAATCCTTACGTTTTCGGTCTAACTCTAGTGAAAGATTTGTTAGGTTAAAGTGTTTACAAACTGAGTTAAAATTTGTTATAAAGTTTCATTGATCTTCAGTTCATAATAGTTCAACCCTTAAGTGAAAGTTGAGAGTTTTATGGAATGTCTAAACATTACATTCTTTTGTATAATATAATATTAGTTATAGTATAGTAGTTATATAGATATATGATATATTATAGTAGTATTATATAGTGAATAGGTATATGGTGAATATATATATAGTACATTTTTTGATTTTGTGACATTTGTATCGAGATGTATGTTGGGATATTATTTTTTGCGGTATAGTAGCTCAAAGTGACTCATATCAATATAGGTGTATATATTATTGCATAATAATACCTAATATTTATATATACATAATACACATATAAATTGGTTATGTTATTTTCTTGTTATTTTTCGTATGAGATTTAGTAGTATATAGTACCCGATGTTTAGTATATGTGATATGGGGGTGGTTATGTATGTGTTTAAAATTCTGCAAATATCGCTTTAATATTATTTGTTCAATATAGATGTTTTTCCGTTCATTTCTTGTACTTCATCATCACTGACTCCACAATATTATGAATTCAATCATCTTTATGGTTCGGTTCTTTTTTGTTTTTTAGTTTTATATTTTAAGACACTCCACGTATGGACTTTCCACCACATGTTTGTAACCAATGCAATTGATTAATTAGCACAAAACCTGTTGAGAATAAATTTAAAATTTGTTTTTAATATAAATTGAACTTTCTAATCTAATGCAATATAACCTAGTCTACCCCATAATCTAACCTAACCAAACTTACCATAACCTAATTTAACTTAACCTAACCTAACCTAACAAACTAACCTAACCTAACCTAACCTAACCTAACCTGACTTAATCATAATGTTACATAACGTAACCTAACCTAAGGTAATCAAATTTCAAATTAAAAATAATGATTTATGTTACCTCCCGCTAGTAGTTATTGAATTTAAACACTACACTGGTTGATCAAATTTTTAATCCTCTTTGTTTTTGGTATGTGATGTAATTAAATACCATAAGAAACATAAATAACAGATAATTAAAATAACTAAAATAATCTTGAACGACAAAAACCAAAATTTTTTTTATTTAAGGAATACAGTTAATTAATTAAATAAAATTGTTTAAAAAAACTTAAAATATAAATAAAAATTAAAAAGAAAAGAATTAAAAATTTATCGAGCTTCAACAATACTGTAAATATTGAATAACTTAATTTCTCTTTCATAGAGTAAATTTTACTTTTTCATTATTAACAAAACTTCACCAAAGAACGTAAGAAAAAATTAACATGACCCTATATATATATATACATATAATAGCGGGGTAAATCATGACAAAATTAGAAATTCTTGAACATTATTGGTTGGAGACACTTATTACTTTATTTTTTTACCTAATTTCTTTATCCTTTGGCTCTATAAATATTCCATAATTATAATTGATAATTATAATTAAGGGCAAGATTTCCTGACCTTTAAACATTGCGTCCAGATTTGTTCCACCATTTTTGAAGTGTCAAATATGGACACATCAATTTTACAATAATATATAACATTGCATAATTTTTCCTTTTTTATATTTCATAAAATTAAAATTTAATATCAAATTCATATTAATGTATTTTGAAACATCTGAAACCATCAATATTGTTAATGAGTAACATTGAATTGAACCTGTAAAACGACAGTTTCCACTAACCATTTTTTAGATCCAATTCAGAGCTTGAGTCAGTTGTTGATGTTAAGCATTAAAGGTAGGTTGTCTTTAACACTTTGCTGGCAATGATTTTCAAAGTACCCCATGTTATATTAAGTATATATTATATATATATATATATATATATATTATATAATATATAATATAATATATATATATATTATAGTATATATATATATATATATATATATTATATATATATATACTATATATATATATATATATATATATATATATAATATATAATATATATATATATATATATATATATATCAGGATTGGGGAGTCGATGAAAAAATAACTCGACTGCCCGACTCCGACTTCCCAGAGTCGATTTTAAAAACAACCGACTCCCGACTCCCAGAGTCGCATTTTAGAAACAACCGACTCTTGACTCCCGACTCTCCGACTCCCAAACTCCCGGACTCCAATGGAAATTGATGCAGTGAAATTTTTTCCAAAAATTATGAACTTTTATTTTCATCGTTATTTGGGCTAAATAAACATTGAAAAACAAAAATTTTGTGACAATAAATTTTAATAATTTCCTAATAATAATAATATTATTTACACTTTAACAAAATAGGCACTTATATTACGAGTAGGCCTATGTACGCACTCGTTAAACTTGTTGACAAATAAAAAACAATTTACAATATTATAATTTAAAATTAAAACAAATATGGTATTATTAATATTCTAATACTTATAATATTTATTATTCAGCAATTTCATTGTTTTATTATTATATTAGTTAAGTGTACAATAATAATATAATAATAATAATAAGTAATAATAATAATCAATAATAATATTATTATTATTATTATTATATTATATTATTATTTATTATTATTATTATTATAGTCAATTATAATGTTATATATTAGTATTAACAAGAGAATGCATATTCTTATTATTATTATTATTAGTTATTATTAGTATTATTATTATAATGCATGATGATTTCGGAAGACTAACGGTAAATTGTATATATTATATATATATATATAGAATTTTATATATATATATTATATATATATATTAGATATATATAAATATATATATATATATTATATATATATAATAATAATAATATATAATATATATAGTATATAATATATTATATTATATATATATAAATGTATAGTAATCTATCCGATTCTTTTAGCCTATTGCAACTATATAATAATTGGTGTGACTATATTTTAAAATCAGTTATGTACTCTACTTGACCTTTAAATGTTGTACGATTATTATAGCATCGCTCGCTGTTGATTCGTTATTGCACAATACACAAGTAGTCAAGTACATTTTATTTTATAACCAGTTTTATAACTTTACTTTTATATCTTTAAAAATAAAAAACTTAAATTGGCTATAAACAAATGTCAAATAAAAAATGTACTTCTTTAGAAAAAAAATTTCAATTAAAGTTTTTTCAAATTTTTTGTGTGAAAGTTATATACAAAATTGTTTTGGGAAAGTCGAAAGGAGTCGTTTTTTTTACTCGACTCCCGACTCCGACTTCCCAACTTTTGGGAAATCGACTCCCGACTCCGACTCCCTTACCCTGAAAACGCTCGACTCCCGACTCCCGAGCTCCCGACTTCCCCATCCCTGATAGTATAATATATAGTATATATATTATATAATATATATATATAATTATATATAGTATATATATATATATATGATATATATAATATATATATATATATAAATATAATAGTATAAGTGATATATATATAAATATATATATATATACTATATATATATATATATATATATATAGTATATATATATATTAATATATATATAAATATAAAATATATATATATATATATATATATATATATATATCCTTGAGTTTAATATCACATATTTGAGAGAGAGAGAGACAAAAAAAAAGAAGAGTGTATGATTATTAAATTTTATGTACATTTCATTATAAATTTTTTATCACTTGTAATGGAAGCATTTAGAACATTAAGTAAATTAAATGTTATAATGATACACTTGGCTAAATGTGTAAAAATAAGTTGGATATTTCATTGTGTTTGTATTTTTTTCTCCCATCAAATTATTTTCTACCTATTCATGGCAGACTGGTTATGATGGCTTCTGGCTTTCTTAATGTTTTCATTATCTACCACATATTTTATTGATAACATTTCACTGAAAGGGAAAACTTTTGCCTTGCTTTTAACATTTATAAAAAAAAATTTCTGAAATTTATAATTTGAAAAAAACAAATAAATACATTATTCATTAAATTATGTAAAGGTTTCATAAAAACTTATTACCTAGAACATTTTGATTTATATACATATTTAATTACTTAAAATATATATTTTTATACTGGAATGCAAATTTTTGACCACTGTCTGGAATTACCTTACTTTCCACTATAAATATTCTTTTGTCTTCTGATGCTCAGTAATCCTTTCATATGCCTCACTAACATGAGATTATTTTTCCAGTGTAATTTTAATTCTTAGACATGGAGTGCTTATAGGCATGTTTTATTATCATTCTGTCTCATTATAAAGTGTAAAGCACAACTTCCTTGTATTGCAAACTAAATCTTTTGATTTTATTTCAGATCTCTCCTGATAATGAAGAAAAAACTTTGTTCACCTGAAAGCAGTATTAAAACTGAAGAAGTAGATCTAGGAGATGCAAGAAAGTCAGAGTTTGTGAACCCATTAAAATGAAAGAGTTTTTAGATCTAGAGATATCAAGAAAGTCGGAGTTTTGTGAGTTCGCGAGGAGGGTGGAATGGCTTGTGCTCAATGAAGAATGGTCAATTGATGGCATAAAATCATAAAATATGCATATAATGGATCGTAAAGAATAAAAAGAACATGCAAAAGGTATGTTAAATCAAGGTTTTGTTGAATACTTAAGTAATTTACTGTCAAGTTTAGAACATAGGCTTCCTTATTCCTTGTAAGTCATCATTCGTCCTCCTACCAAACTGTTCATTTACCTCTTCTTTTCTCCTACGTATGCACCTTTTAGTATTTCTTTTTCCTCCCTCAGTATGAATTCCAAAGCATGCTTCTTTTGAAACGTTCATCATTTGCTTTTAGTACATTCAGCCACGCTGCTTCTTTGTTACTTTTAACCGCTTACATCACCTCTTCGTTCCACCACTCACTGTTAAACATTCTTACTTCCTACTTTAGCACATCCACATGCTTCTTTTGCCGACGTTACCAACAATTGCGTTCTTCATTTGCTCCCAGATGTTGTTCAGTTTCAACTTGTTCACAATTTCAACTGATTTACTTGCCAAGCGCGCTTACATACTTATCCTAATTACCTGTTTCACTTAACTTCTCACTCTTAATTTTACCCATTCCTTCCGTATCACCTTCCTCTCCATCCAACCCCACTAACTTAATTTTACATAAAACAAAGCATAATGATCCGATAATCCCATTCCTAAACCCCTCACTGAGTTAACATCCAACACATACTTCAAACATCTCCTTCTCACCACACAAAATCAAATACTATATATATATATATATATATATATATATATATATATATAGTAATATATATATATAATATATTATTATAATATTATATATATATATAGTAAAATATTATATATATTATATATATATATACATATTATATATATATATATATTGATAAAATAACCCCTTAATTAATTTCACTCTGCTGGATTGAACCTCGGCCCTAGCAGATGGCCGCGCTTAAGTGTTTGACCACTACGCCTTGATGGACTAAAAGAAGAACCGGAGAATTCTTCCTGTAGCGAATATATCACCCACCAAACAGGAACCACAACAGCTCTTCCCGCCACACAAGCGGTGTAGGGTGAAACAGAGCACCGCACAGAACGAAATACTTATTAAACCTTATAAACCCGGTTTAAAAGTTTCGTTCTGGTGCGGTTGCGCCTCTGACCCTAGCGCCCGAGTATGAGGGGAGGAGCGCGTTGTGGTTCCTGTTGGAAGATTATATATTCACTACAGGAACGTTTCTCGCGTTCTTCTTTTAGTGCATCGTGGCATAGTGGTCAGAGACACTTATGCACCATCTGCTAGGGCCCAGTTCAATCCCAGAAGAGTGAATTACTTAAGGGGTTTTATTTTTATCAATAGCTTTATCACACTGCGAGTGGAGTGAATAGAAGATGAGCAGTTACTTATCAATAATATATATATAATGGTATATATATATATATATATATATATATATATATATATATATAGTATATATATATAATATATATAATATTATATGATATATTATGATGCACCGATACCATGTCATCCGAATCATTCGGTGCTTTAACTCTTTCCATTTTTTAGGGGGGGGGAGGGTGGGGGTGGGGATGGGTGGTGTGGGCGGTGGGGGTGGGAGTGGGGTGTGGTGGGGTGGGGTGAAGTGGTGTAGGGGGGGGGGGTGGGGGGGGAGTGGGGGTGTTTTGGGGGGGTTGGGGGTCGGGGGGGGGGTTGGGGGGGAGGGGGGGGGGGGGTGGGGGGGGGGGTTGGGTGGGTGGAGGAGCGTGGTGGGGAGTGCGGGGTGGATAAGATAGGTGGGGGTGGGGTGGGGTGGTTGGGGGGGGTTGTGGGGGGGCGGGTGGGGGGGGGGGGGGGGGGGGGGGGGGGGGGAGAAGGGGGGGGGGCGAGTTGGATTCGTGGGTAGTCACTAGGTTTAGAAATCGTGGTGAATTTTGTGGGGAGTAGTAGTATGGGTATCGGCATCGGGTATTGGGCAAATTGTGTGGCGCGATGTACCTGTTAAAGCCGGGAGACCACACGCATTTTGCGGGGTCTTTAAATTTGATTTCATATAAAGGTATATATAATATAGGTAGTATATATATAGATATATATAGGGAGTAGTAGTGATATATATATATGATATATATATATATGTATATATATATATATATAGATATATGAAGTAGTTATAATATATATATTAGTATAGGTTAATATATAAATATATAGATATAATATATAATATATATATATATAGTATAGTATAATATATGATATTATAGTATCACGTACCAGTCCCGGCATTGCTGAATGTGGTGTGGTTAGTTGAAATAGTTGATATGGTTCAGTTCACCTCTTTACGTAATGCTAATTGATAGGAGGGTTTTCAGCACGATGCTACATGGACGAATGAGAATGTAAAAAATTTTTCAGATGAAGGCTCGACGGGAATTCGGGAGGAGGTAGCTTCACCCTTGTGTAGAAAGTGTGAAAGTTTCAAATTCTTCTTTTTATTGGGCATTAGAGGGTATTATATAGTAATTATAACTGTACATAGAGGTAGTAGGATAGTAGGTATATAGTGAGAGTAGTATGAGTATAGGTATATGGAGTAGTTATTAGAACTATATAATGCATGAGGAAATTGGTATATTCTAAAGAGAATTTAGTAGTATAATATAATGATATATACAAACTTAGGTTTTACAGTTGAAAATGTCCGCCTCGTCCTTCTTAGTTTTCTTTTTATTTTGCTTCACCCGAGAAATACTTATCGAGGTGGGGCGGATGTTCGTTTTGGGGTGTGGTGGTGTAAACGGGCAGAGTAATCGTAAAAAATGGTGGGCTTAACAAGACGTATTAAGAATTCCGTTAATTTCTATAGGTTGCTATGTGTCCATATTGCGGGAATTACCCGTTCTAGGAAAAAAATGTGTAAAAAAACAAATGACCGGGCGTGAAGCCCGTGAAATTGAATAAATATTTCCTATTCCTAATTAAATGAAATTTAAGTCCTCGGATTCCTTCCACCGCAACTCAACCGATAGGTAATTCAAGTTTTTGTTATTATAAACCATTGTTATCAATGTGTGTCTGTGTTATCGAAGCATCAACGAAAGGCTCCGCTATTACAACAGGCTGATGTCAATGGTGTGCAAATAAAAGAAATCCTCGCACAAGAATATTGTGTTCATTTTTGCACGAAATTCAGGCAATCTGGAGTGCGCAAAGAAGTCTTATGGATATTTAAGTGTAGGTTTAAGTGTTGTATATATAAAAATATTCCAAATGTTTAAGTTTCTTCAACCTTTTAGGAAGTAATTTGCAAGAATGGCAGAATTTGGAAGAGAATATGACGGTTTGTCCTATTGAGGTCATAGTGAGCTCTGAACAGCGTAAATTTCTCTGGTTGGAGTTGAGAGATTAGTTCCCGAAAGGAAAAATGCCAAGCGTTTGAAGGCTCGCATCTTTAGTTTGAAGGAAAGTTTGCGTTTATATAGTGCGGGTGCGAAAGGAGGAGCTATGACTTGTCGGAAACGAGATGGTAGTTCTAAGTCGGTCACTATATTAAGTACCAAATAATTTTCTAAGAGTTTGTGTAATAAAGATATAAAGAAAACTTGCATTGCGGAAAGTTTTTGGTAAGGATATTTCTATATCTGAAAAGTGGAGATTTTGAAAGGAGGGCTCCATTGCAGAGAAGGTCCGCAGCATAACAGGAAGTTTAGGAACATCTATGCAGTAGTTTTAGGCGATAAATGTTTTCGAGAAGTTTATCAAAAACGTTAGAAGAATTTCTTTACTAATAAACCTAGAAAATTTTCAGAGAAGGGGATTTCTTCATGGAAAAGCCCCCCAAGAAACAATAAAACAAAAAGGGTTGTTTAATGCGGGAACCTGTTAGGACCCCGCCCACATTTTGAGAAAATTAAAAGAGAAAGATTTAGAAATTACATAAATTTAGCTTCCAATGTAAAGTATAGTGGCTGCAAAATAGAAGTTAGCCAATCCACTTTAAATTTTAAATGACTTAATGTTCGTTAGTCTATATCCTTTAATCATAATTGTATAATACGAAGCGTTTGCGATAGAGTTAATTTTAGTATTTTGATGCGGGTCGTTTTTTAAGACCGTTTTTTCGTTTTTGTCAGTCATTTTTGTGCTTTGACGCTCGATTAAGAGAATTGCTCACACAAGGTTTAGTGTAATTTTGCTGTTCGGTTCACAAACTTCTGGAAATCAGCGGAAAAAGAATCAGTCAGGGCTAAGGTCAAGGAAGCGTTTAAATATGCTGAAGTCAGGAAATTCCATAGAAAAGTCATGTAAATTTAAAATTTCAAAACATTATGAAGAATGATATCCATGGACCAAGTTACATATTTTGAT
>JABUQX010076242.1:0-17500 GCA_015478945.1 Trachelipus rathkii
CAGTGTATTGCTTCGTTCGGAGATCATGAATTTGGGTGTTTAACCGTTTTCGCATTTATCGTGAAACCTTTTTCGCGTTTTCATTGCGCCCTTCAATATATATATATTTATATATATATATATATATATATATATATATATATATATATATATATATATATATATATATATATATATATATATATATATATATATATATATATATATATATATATATATATATATATATATATATATATATATATATATATATATATATATATATATATATATATATATATATGTATATATGAATATATATATATATATATATATATATATATATATATATATATATATATATATATATATATATATATATATATATATATATACATATATACTCCATATATATATTTATATATATATATATATATATATATGTATATATACCTTATATGATCAATATATTACATTCCAATAGTTCTGACTCTCCAACTATATACTAAATAATAAAGTGTATATCTATTTTTTTTATTATCGATACATGACTAGCATTAATATTTTTATCTGTGGTCATAGTCTTTCTTTGCCTTGGCGATAGTGGGAATAATGAAGTTCTGGATTAAAGTTTTAAATATTTTTGATTCCATTTAGTGTAAATCAAATGTTTATAATATTAATATAGTATTAACTTGAAAATTATTCAGTGGAACTCTACAGTTATCCATATATATATATATATATATATATATATATATATATATATATATATATATATATATATATATATATATATATATATATATATATATAACATATAACTATATATATATATATATATATATATATATATATCACAGGACTCCACATATTTTCTGAAAAATTCTAGGTCCAAAATCAATATAGATATGTATGTATAGGTAGATATAGTACTATTATATTATTATTATTATTATTATTATTATTATGTATGTGTGTGTGTGTGTGTGTGTGTATTATTATTATTATTGTAATTCAATAAGTCCCTTATAACAGATTTTCATGAAAATCACAGCATAGATTCTAAAAAAATAGTGATGAAGAATAAAAAAAAAAATTATGGTAATTGTTACCCAGAGGGTAGTCACCCCCAATTTTTATGAAAATCACAGGATCAGACTCTAAAAAAATAATAATGAAGGAATAGAAAATGAAAATTGTTGGTCTCTTTAGGAAAAAAAGTTACAGCATCGCAAATATGTTAAAACTCCCATAGGATTTTGTTATAGTAGGCCGCCATGTTTTCGCAGATTCTGAAATACGCGACAAATTTTTAAAAATATAGCCAACAAATATATTACGAAACCATAGTTTAATTTGACGAATTCTAATAAAATTTTAGAAACTGATATTTTTAAAAGCATCGGGCGGGGTGACCGGGCCTGGCTTTTTTTAGACGGGTGACGGATCATCTAAATAAAAAAAAAAATTTATTCATTTATATTGAAAGTAGTACTAGCGTTGGGCGGGGTGACTGGACCCGCCTCTTTAGGAGGGGTGACTCGAGCTCACCCCTAATGCACTTTTGATTTTTTGTTGTAAATCACGGCCCTATAGTCGGTCATAAGCACACAAAAAAATAATAATATAATTCTAATAATAAAAGTTTTATTAAAGTTTGAATAACGCTGAGTCAGCCTGACCGTGGAGGGGTGAGCGGACCACCATTGAGGGTGATTCGGACCATCTGTTTAAATTCCTCTTTTACGTATAAATTCAATTTTATATTTTAATTTTTACTTAATATAATAATTATTTATCATATTAAAAAATTCGTAAGTAATAAAAATGTAAAATGATAAATAAAATAGGAATAAAAATAGGTGGTAAGTTCCACTGTTCTTCAAAAAATTTTGACACTTTTTTGAATTCGTTTTTTATTAAAATTTCATTTTTAAAAAATTTTCACTATAAGTAACTTTTTATTATATTTAAATTAATTATATGTAATAAAAATGTCAATAATAATACGTAAAATACGAAAAACAATGGTGGTCCGAGTCACCCCTCCATCAATTTTTACGGCAGGGTGAATCGGACCAAGTTAGGCCCCGTGATTTTGCCACTAATACTGTTTGGAACAAAAATTTACTTTGCCAGTTTAAAGCTAACATACTCGAGTGTATCCACTGAAAAAATAATTAAAATCCATCCACAATTTTTCATTTTATAACGAAGTTAAAAAAACTCACATTTTTCAAAAGTGAAATTCTATTGAAGGACATTTTGTACCCTAATTTCTAACATTTTTAAAAATATAAAAACTTTCTAGAATTAAAGATGATCTAAATAAAACTTGTAGTACTACCGCGTGGCTATTAAATGAGCAAAATTTTTTTATTATTTTTTATTTTATTTAGAGTGGACTGAGTCACCCCTCTAAAAAAGCCGGTCCCCCCGCCCAACGCTACAAAGATTAAATAACTAAGATTGCTGAAAAATAATAAATTCTTGTAATATGACATATATTTGTGTATGTTACATACACAAATAGTTTCTTTAACTGTTGTAAAGATGGCTGTGGATGAACAACAAGTGGGTACACAGTATGTTGGCACAAGCTGGCTAAATCTTGGTACAAGCACAGTGAAGCAAAATCTGAGACTACTGGTCGATTCACCTTGCGAAAAAGTGATGAGAAGCTACCAGTGAGCACCGTATTTCCATTTTTGACATTTTTGCTATGTATAATTACCTAAAACAAACATTTTTACTTATATTAAGGGAGATAAAATTAGACAATTAAAATTTTAAAAACTTTAGAAAAGTGTCCAGAAGGCAGAGCGAAGGCCACCTTGTTTTTATTCTTGTTTATGTATCATTGTAACATTTTATTATATGCAATTTTAATATGATAAATAATTTATATTTAGTGTAATAATTATAGGTAATGTATTAGTATGTATTGAATTACCCTCAATGATGGTCGATTCACCTCCATGAGCTGAAAGAACTTATTAAAACTTGGGTAAAACTTTTATTATTAGAATATATTATGTAAAAAACCTACTCTATGGCCTTGAATTTCAGAAAAAAATCAAAAGTGTATTAGGAAAGTCGGAGGCAGATATAAATAAGTGGTCCAAGTCCTCCATCAATGCTATATATATACACGTATATATATATATATATATATATATATATATATATATATATATATATATATATATATATATATATATATAGATGAATAAACTATAATATATATAAAGAAAAACCAATTACATATTTGGAGATCAGCGTATAAAGCTAATTACCTGAGTATAATATATATGTATGTTACGGTGAGTTAAGGACAACAATAGTGCCGTTACTCACCAAAGGAAATATCGGTATGAAAATAATGAAGTTCTTTTTATAAGCAGTGATCTAAATAGTGTTGACGAAAAATATTCAACAAACCTTTTATAGCTGTAAGGAAATCAGATGCCAGCGAAGTTCAATGTAAAATCCAACTTGATTTCCGATATCAAAGAAGGTGATTTAAATCTTAATAAGCGATTAGGGAATTTCTCCCAACTGTAGAGTTCGATTGAGGGACTCCGTCTCACTGTTTCGCCAAGCACCCTCGATGTGATTGTGATTTCGAAAGTTTAATCTACAACCCGCTAAATGAGAAATGCTCAAAACAAAAGAAAATAATTAATGAAAACCAAAACAAGGATATAAAAGAATAACTTATTAACTGTTTTAATTAGAATTCCCGAAAAACAAGAATATAATCCGAATACAGGACCTCCAAATATTGCCACTATATTCAATAAATACGAAAAGAATTTAAGACCTTCAAGTGGTCAGACAACTAGGAGTACTGGTTGTCAATGTCCAAAAACCCTAACTAAATATAATAGAAAACGATGAATCATTACCTACAATTCGCCAAAAATGAATATATAGGTAGAGAATTGGATTCTTGAACCAGTATCAAGAATCAGTTACAATTTAAGGAAGTACAATAATAAAGAATATTAAAATTAAGGACTAATTTAGACTAGACTAATATTATGCTAATAGTTTCTTGATAAGTTGCTTGTACAATTTTCTCTTATCTGATGTTTCTTTTCCAGGATGTAATAATCTTCAGACAATAGTTATTTCCAACGTGAGAAACAGGAACATCACAGACATGTACACTTCCAATTACTAGGAATGGATCCACTTGATGGCTTTGCCATTAAGGTAAGTTACCGTTAAATAGTTAGAAATATCCAAGAGGTGTAAATGAAGCCACACCACGCAATCCAATATAATATGAGAAAAATCAGGAACTGGAACAAGCACTGGATTTCAAACACCAGGACCAAGCCCTGAAACCCTAATTAAATTAATACTTATTTAGTATTTTACCCTTGTATGTAATAATTAAAAATATAATGTTAACTTATAAAACTAACCCTAGAACTTAGAAGTTTCCACGAGAGGCTCTGATACTACTGGAATACGAGAATGTAGAGTTCCTACACTGCAATTGACACACGTCTGTAAATAAGTTACAGGATTTTATTGACACCTAATAGTAGTAGCTTTTAAAGTATAATAATGTAAATGTAAAATTCATTCGTTACTATGTTAATGATTAATTGGATGGTGTACCCACCTGTGAAGTTAATCCTGAGTGAATTTGAATAACCATAAATATCCACGAATAACAACTATGTGGAATGGAAAAGTCTTGTTCCAACAATGAGAACTGAGAACCAATAGAATATTCTCCTTTCCAATAACAAAATTCACTCCTTCTCAATTAATCATTCAATAAAATATATAAATTATAATCTCAATATCCTGCAAAATAATCCAATTAGTATCATGCCGATTTATTAGAACTTCTATAATAAAGAATAAGATGAACAACACACTCACTATTCTGAATGAATGCTTTCTTAAGTGCACATATCTGCACCACACTCCAAGAAACCTACAGACATTAAGGGGTACAATAGCCCCCCTAACATCCCCCCGCTAAACTTGAGCCCCCCCTCAATTAACAGCAAGGGACGCAAGCTGGCTAAGGAGAAACTAGGACCAACCAGTACTCTTGTCTCTAAGAAATAAAATTTACAAAAATAAAAACAAAACTTTTTCACAATAACGCATACGCGTTTAACACAGCATAAAAATCATGTTGTGACAAAAAAACAAATAATAAAGAATTACCTAAGAAACCAATATGTTTCTTAATAAAGGTCATTCCCAAAACAATGACCTTCCTAACCTATTATTTGGGACCAAAAGAAGACGATGAAGAACCCATACTAAATATCCAATCATCCTCCTCGTAAATCATACCAACCCATTTTTTTATGAAAGCCTTACGCTGTTCTGGATTTAGAGTTCCCCAGTTAAATTGATGCATAACAGATCGAATACCCCGTCTTTGCACTATTTCTAATTGCTCTCTACGTTAGATGTAATTGAAGGATTTGGGTACTGAGGATAATTTGGATAATTTGCAGCCATTGCAGGACCAAAATTTCCTGCACCAGCTGTCGACGGAACATCATACGAATACCCACAGGGATATTGACCTTCAGCTTTGGAAGGATATCCTTGATAAGAAGGATAAGGCTGAGGATAAGAAATCTGACTATACCCTGAAGAAAAACTACCTGGATGTGAATTATGCGCCGGTTCTAACACTTTATCAAAAGAAGGATGGAACGAAGAAGTAGATGGTTGTGAACCATCATGATAACTTACAGGACGACTAGCCTGTTTTTCATAATTCCTAAATGACTTATATGGGCGACGACTATCTTTGGAATATGGCACACTTGGCCTAGTTATTCGGGTTTTTACTGATTGTTGTTTAGGTTGAGGCAAAAAACAATGACGGTATTTCCCAATTAAAGCCACCAAGAAAAATTTATTTGGATGAAGTCCATCGTTAAGCAATGGAGACTTTAGAGTGTTCTCTTTTTCCTGAAAATACAGATGATGAGGGCCTTGGATACTATCATCAGTATACCGCCCAATCCCATGATGAAAATCTAGAACTGCATTACCTCTAAAAACATTCTTGTTTGGCCATTGGTAATGCACCGAATTCAACGCCTCAAACTTATCAAAGCTCCTAATGGAATGTTTACGCATTCCTACGATTCCTAATATTGGGTCATTCTCACAATGGTCGGCCGCAGACATTCCCCATGCCTTAATAATTCTTCCCCTATTGAAGGAGTACATATCCACAATAGGAGGAATCATAAGGTAGGTTTTAGCTCTAGGATTTATTTTAGTTACTAATTCATCTATTTTTGTCATGATTTCTGGGATCTGAGATGTACTAAAATCAGGAATTGGTTCAAAAACCCTAACTTTTATTCTATTTTCATCATGATCATCTAACAAGTCTTTGGCACGCCAAGCCATTGTGGTGAGAGACCAAATTATGACCATATCTATGCTTTTTGACATAAACGACTTCACTTTCTCAACGCAATCTGGAAGCTGTCGACCATGGTCATAATCTATTCTAGTGTTGATGCCATACTTTTGGTGTAAAAGGGTCTTCTCATGGCGAAACAATGCCACTTCAGATGAACCTATTACAAGTATTAAAGACATCTTACCTTCTATCTATGAATGGTACTTCTCTAAAAGAATAATGGGATCCCAACACAGGGTGTAGTCGAAGACCTACACCTTCCCACAATTCTTGATCTCCAACCAATCTATAAAATATAAAAATACCATTAATAGAATATTGAAATGCTAAGATAAAGTAATAAAAATAAAGAAATAACCAATATAATATACAGGTATCTAAAATAAATAATACAAATTATCAATGAATTTGTCCTAATAATAGAAAGCTACCTAATTATTTCTTTTAAGGCTCCAGGTTCTTAGCTCATAAATCTTTTGTAAATGCTCCATATTTCTATTAAGGCTCAGACTCTCAGCTCATATTTCTCTCAAACGAAAAATGTTTCAGAGAGACCAGCTGATTTTTATAAGAAATGGTAAACAAGTTAGCATGTTCATGTAAATGTGTAATTGTGTATGACAGACCACGGACATATTATTTTGGAAAGTACTCTCCATCAACGCTATCATGAACCTACTAGCTAAACCTTTTTCAAAGATGATGAAATTTTCTCATTGATATCATAATACTATTCCAAAATTTTTAATGATATAGCATAATTAATATTAATAAAAATCAATGTTAATTTAATACTTGTTATGATTGATCGGTATGATCAATATAACTCATATTTCACCGTTTTAATTTGTAGATTCTTTCCCAATGATTTCGGTGAAGAGGGCACTCCAACCTGCAATCTGCGTCTTTACGTCATCTGCACCACATCAGGACATGACATCCATCCTTGTACAGCTTCCAAAATCTAAGCTTGTAAAATATAGAAAAGAACTGGACAAAATGGATTAGGGTTAGACATACTAGCAGAAAGAATTTCTCCACAATTACCTCTCCTACCTAATCTAAAGAATCTACTCAATAAATTAAAAATTTTCCTATCCTTTTGAAAATACTCTTCCCTACAATAAACAAACTAATCTAAATGCAAGAACACCAAGTTTGTTCTTACTTTTTTATAAAACTTCTATACTTTGTATATATTATCAAAATTTTTGCCCACGGTTGCGTCTCACATATTCAATAGGGGTGGACATTACATTAGGCAAGGGAGGAACCGGACCCATAAGACGTGTAACTGGTCTTGGAGGAAGATGAATGGCTTCTTCCGGAGGCAGAGAAACAAGGAATACATCCTCATCATATAAATGTACTTGGGTCCTATCTCCAACTATTTCTCCTAACACTTGAAAAGATGGTAACGGTTGTTCTGCACTTTCTGGACTTCCTAACGGTGACAATACAGCATTAGATGGATCCATCGGACCTATACCTTGGTTTATTGGACTAAACCCGTAAAACTCTGTGAGTTGTGAACTATCAGATCCACTAAACTCTATCTGAACTAAAGGTGAGGTTGAGCAAGGTATAACCTCCTGATCAGAGACACTACTACTATCTGGAGGCGACACAGACCATTCTGCAGATGGTCTGTCTAGAAAATATGAACCCTGAGCCAATGAGTTATTCTGATCAATTACAATACCATCGGTTGGTCCCAAATAATCTACGGTTATCATGTCAGAGTCTGTCAAATAGTTATTTTCTCCCAACCCAGAGGAATTTATTACAGAGGGATACGGAAAGTATGTTGAGGATTCATGTGAATACATATCGTAATAGTCCAAGACGGGAGTTGGTACTTCATCAACAGAACTCCCAGGCAAATAATCAGAAGACTCATCTGGCACAGTCCCTTTACTGCCTTGATTTCTGGCCGGAACTATATACATATCTTCCTCAATTTTCTGTGGTTTATCCTGCAGTAATAAAAATTGAACAGTTGATTTTTCCTTTGATAAAGGAGTCAACATTCGCCTATCTTCTATAAGAGAGCCATTCGTACTCTCTGGAACAGCTGGGATTCGCTCGAGATCAAAAGATAAATTAGGTAGGTTAGAGAAAACATCTACAGCTATAGGGTTAAACTGGAATTGCAAAAATTCCTCAAAGTCCGCATCCACCTCTTCAATAGGATCAAGACTTTGGTCAAATAGAGAAGAGTCCACAGGTAATTCAGAATCGTCCTCCGTAAATGTCATATCGGTATCCGTCACGTCAGTGTCAGCAAGAATGTCATTGGCGTCTAATATGTCAGTTTCGTCAGAGAAAAATTTGTCACTAATGTCATTATGTCGGTTAAGGTATTTGCGTAAGTAAGTGGGAACGTCAATCCATCCCCTCAAATGAGAGAAATGGACTTTTTGTGGTCGATCAGAGGGTTGGTTAAAGCGTCTAATAACATAAGTTACCCTATTCTCGTTCACCTCTTCTACTATAAAGGGCCCCTCCCACTTACTTTTAAATTTCATCGTGGTACTAGGACCAGTACGTACAACTTTACGAGCTACTTTCTGTCCCCTTTTATAAGGTCGGAAATTTGCACTACCCTCCTTCCAATATTGAGGAAACGTATGTGTCGGGGAATGTGCCTTTTGTAACAAAAAATCAGACGGTGACATACCCAACGAACTATGCATCGTATGATTATATATTAATACTGAGGATGACAATTCCTCATCCCAACCTGCAGGGTTTTCTAAAACTAGGCACTTTAATATTTGAATTAAACTACGATTAAACTTTCACACACCCCATTACTAGAAGGATGAAGGGGGGAAGTCCGTACATGCTTAATATTAGCATCATGCAAAACCTGTTGAAAAATGTGAGAAGTAAACTCAGTTCCATTATCAGTAAGTAAACGATTTGGAACTTTAGGAAGAAAAGGGAGGATTTGGGATTTAAATTTATGTGACACCGTTGAGCTGGATTTATCAGCAATGGGAACTACAGAAGCCCATTTAGAATAATGATCAATCATTACCAAGCAATACTTGTTACCCTTAAAAGTTTTAGGAAACTGAAGCAAATCCATCGCACATAAATCAAAAGGGTCGCTAGCGAGGATTTTTAACATTGGAGGGGTAATATTAGAAGAAAAGGTTTTCTGCATCTGACAGATCGGACAACAACGAACCACATCCGAAACTACTTGATTAACCCGAGGATGCCAAAACTTCTTATATACCAACTGTAATAATTTATTTCGTCCAATATGTGCACACGAAACATGAAGGCTTATAACCATATGAATTAACAGCTCCATAGAGACCAAATATAACCCTTTTCCTAACTGAGTCCTATAATATAATATACCATCCTCACAAATAATTTGGTTCCTATACATTCGATAAGACTTGGACACCAATTTCCAATCAAAAGGATGAGTTTTTCGTTCAAGTCCTTTCAAAATCCTTTTAAGGTTACGATCATTATGTTGATCTTCAATATTTCAAGTTATTTAGAAACCAATGTTCTCATGATCATATATATTTCAAGTTATTCCAGAAAGGTATCTTATCTTTAGTAAATATAACATGTCAAGTTACAGTATTTTTCTGCCGTCCAAATGCAACAATTGATGCCTGGCCATATCGGGTAAAAGGTGATTGTCTCGGAGCGCACACGTACCCATTATTAGGGTATGTTCTTTCATATAATTATGAGGTACAATAAAGTATTCTCCTGGATGAGTGGAAAATCCCGATTGAAAATTTAACTTTAATTTAACAAAGTGAGAAACAGGGATTCTTTCACGATTACCAAAGCCACTAATGGCTTTTACACCTACTTCAGCAGACGGCCACATTACCTTATCCTCATCCATTAAGGGAACCACCTCAGAACTAATTAGATTTATACCGGCCCCACTATCTACGAGACAATCAAAACGTGGAAATGCCTGCTCGTCTATGGTGACACAAACCATCAAAGGTTCGATATCAGCTTGGCACAAATTTATTGCCACTACCATATCATCATCTATATTATTAATAGGTATATCAAATCCAATACTTCCAAGATCATTGTTCATTGGCTTGCAAAGTTCATTTTCCTCAGAGTCTTCTACCATATCTCTCCCCACAAGACGACTCAATCCCGGGGAGGACGGGGGTTTAAAGAAGTGGCGGCATATGTCTCTTTCTTTTCTGTAATGCCTAAACATTGTCCCTCATAATGGGACAAATTACAATTCTCACATGGATTTAGATATGGACGAAACGAATTATTTTTATCCCCATTCTTTTCTTGTGGATACCTATCATTCTCCTCGTCATTATGGTTGTCTTGCGTATAAATCTTTTTCACTACACCAGACACAGCTTTCTGTGTTTTCCCGCGAGGAGGTGTATTAGACTCGCATTCAATTATCTTTGGTCCCTGACTAGTGTTCATATATCCATCCCTAGGTGGTGTCCTATTACTACATCTTATACCAGAATGTGGTCCCTGACAAAAGGGACACCTCATAACTCGATCATTCCTGGGGGGTGAAGATGACACCGCCCTATAGGACCTACACTCATTTCTTCTATGGCCCTTCCGCTTACAATAACTGCATATACCCAAATATTTATAACAGTCATTCATCCTATGCCCCACTTTCTCACAATATTCGCATATCACATTCATTCGATCCTCATGTTCAACTGATCGATCATTCTTTCGTACATACTCCTGACTACGATCCCTAGGTTGTCTATTCCTATCTGGTGAATTCCTACGTTGATCTCTGTAATACCGACTTCCAAAAGGTTTATTAAAAGAGTCATTACGAGATCGTGAATTATTATTACTAGAAAATTTCTTTTTAGGGGAACTCTGTCTAGGAACCTTCCCTCTATTTTGGAAAACATCGGTCCACCGAGGATAGACTGTGTCTATTTGAATCACAGAATCGATGGATTCATTTAGTTCGTCCGAAGATTCAGTAGTTCTCCTAAATTCCCTATTTCCATCAGTATGTTTTGAAAATTCTCGTGCGCTGGAAGTGGGATATGCATACCCGTCATTCTCAAGAGAGTCTGCATATTCAACAATTTTTTCCCACGAAGCACGCCTACCATTATCTAACTCGGTCATCTTTATATATTGCCTAACACTAGCTTCAATATGAGGCGGTAAACTGCACAAGAAAGCCGATCGCAAAGAATCATGGCTCCTCATGTCTATACCTTTATAGGCCTTACGTGCTAACCGTTCTAATCTAAGTGCATACATACGGATACTTTCTCCGCGTTTACGATGTGCTGCATAGTATGCTTGAAGCCTACATTCTTTCTTTTTCTTCTCCTCATCTTGGAACCACCTAACCAAGTTATCCCTAACTGAGAAATAATCCCTATCTTCTTTGATAATCAACTTATATAAATCTAAAAATCCACCCTCAAGTTGTCTACCCAACAGCCTTAACCATTGGTGAGGTGCATTAGGATAATGGAGGCTACAATATGCCTCGAAGTCATATAAGTATGTTAAGAGATCTTGTTCATTTTCATACTTATATTTTCCTGGATCTACAACTTTCAACCGCTGTGAATTTTTCAATAACTGGGCTAACATAGAAATAGCCTCAGTCAGCATATCCAAATGCTGCTTGATCTGCCTACCTGTATAAAAATCATTTGAATCATTAGTCCTAATAAACAACTGGTGTTACTGTTTTCTATACTTTATGTCTCAATAATTACGATTCTCACGATATGTAGTTTAGGCTGGCAGAAGGTTAGGGATTGTCTGTCGGATCCTCATAATATCTACTAATCTAATTTGCCCTATTTTTTTGAAAAATGTCCTCTCCTTGCAATGAGTCCAAGTCCTCATTACCTCGTACAGGAGAACTCGTTCGTTCCAAGCCTACACTAGATATCCTACTAGAACTATCTAACCTTGATGTAGGGCTATTCCCTTGTCCTCCAGTTGCGAATGACACACGCGACTGGGAAGTACGATTTTGAGTTTTTGGTCTTGTACTAGAAAATGGATTACCAGTAGTTCCATTCTCCTTCAGAGTCATTTGAGGCTCTGATTTTTCCAGGTGCAAGGTGTTTTCCCGCAAAAGCAAACCAGGTTTTTTCTTATTAATATCTACGCGACTAGTCAAATCTATTCTACCTAAAGCATCTATTTCATCTTTTCTAAACAAAGATGGTGCAGTCCTAGTGCGATTATCTAAAACTCTATGTTTTGATTGCTCCTGCTGGATTAATCTATTCTCAACCTTTCTTTTATCTTTTTCCATTTTAGTCATTAATTTGCTTAAATAATCGAGAGGTAATACATCCTCTGATTCTAATGGTTCTACTTTTTCACCTTTTGGTAAATAGTCAGAGTTGGAATATACACATGGATCTGAACCATGTCTTCTCATTGTAAAACCACCTGGTACCCTCGAATTTCGTGGTACAATATTAGACCTTTCATCTGAATGTCTATCTACAGTTGGCCTACTAACTAAATGAGAGTACATTTCCGACGGTCTGTCAACATTTAATCTTTTCATTTCTGGTGACTCAGGTCTATTAGCATGAGCCATATTTGTCTAAATGTATTAAGAATGTGTTATAGTGTTCAAATGGTATAGTACCGCGAAGATTAGAAAAAGAATTTATTTCAGAAACAGTACTAAAACGAAAAGTGTAAAACTTGCTGTGATGAATTACTAAAGTGAACTTAATCACAATCAGGCGCTGTGGCACAGGAACACGAAGTCCCTGTTCGGACGCCACTTAATTTTTGTGTATGTTACGGTGAGTTAAGGACAACAATAGTGCCGTTACTCACCAAAGGAAATATCGGTATGAAAATAATGAAGTTCTTTTTATAAGCAGTGATCTAAATAGTGTTGACGAAAAATATTCAACAAACCTTTTATAGCTGTAAGGAAATCAGATGCCAGCGAAGTTCAATGTAAAATCCAACTTGATTTCCGATATCAAAGAAGGTGATCTAAATCTTAATAAGCGATTAGGGAATTTCTCCCAACTGTAGAGTTCGATTGAGGGACTCCGTCTCACTGTTTCGCCAAGCACCCTCGATGTGATTGTGATTTCGAAAGTTTAATCTACAACCCGCTAAATGAGAAATGCTCAAAACAAAAGAAAATAATTAATGAAAACCAAAACAAGGATATAAAAGAATAACTTATTAACTGTTTTAATTAGAATTCCCGAAAAACAAGAATATAATCCGAATACAGGACCTCCAAATATTGCCACTATATTCAATAAATACGAAAAGAATTTAAGAGACCTTCAAGTGGTCAGACAACTAGGAGTACTGGTTGTCAATGTCCAAAAACCCTAACTAAATATAATAGAAAACGATGAATCATTACCTACAATTCGCCAAAAATGAATATATAGGTAGAGAATTGGATTCTTGAACCAGTATCAAGAATCAGTTACAATTTAAGGAAGTACAATAATAAAGAATATTAAAATTAAGGACTAATTTAGACTAGACTAATATTATGCTAATAGTTTCTTGATAAGTTGCTTGTACAATTTTCTCTTATCTGATGTTTCTTTTCCAGGATGTAATAATCTTCAGACAATAGTTATTTCCAACGTGAGAAACAGGAACATCACAGACATGTACACTTCCAATTACTAGGAATGGATCCACTTGATGGCTTTGCCATTAAGGTAAGTTACCGTTAAATAGTTAGAAATATCCAAGAGGTGTAAATGAAGCCACACCACGCAATCCAATATAATATGAGAAAAATCAGGAACTGGAACAAGCACTGGATTTCAAACACCAGGACCAAGCCCTGAAACCCTAATTAAATTAATACTTATTTAGTATTTTACCCTTGTATGCAATAATTAAAAATATAATGTTAACTTATAAAACTAACCCTAGAACTTAGAAGTTTCCACGAGAGGCTCTGATACTACTGGAATACGAGAATGTAGAGTTCCTACACTGCAATTGACACACGTCTGTAAATAAGTTACAGGATTTTATTGACACCTAATAGTAGTAGCTTTTAAAGTATAATAATGTAAATGTAAAATTCATTCGTTACTATGTTAATGATTAATTGGATGGTGTACCCACCTGTGAAGTAATCCTGAGTGAATTTGAATAACCATAAATATCCACGAATAACAACTATGTGGAATGGAAAAGTCTTGTTCCAACAATGAGAACTGAGAACCAATAGAATATTCTCCTTTCCAATAACAAAATTCACTCCTTCTCAATTAATCATTCAATAAAATATATAAATTATAATCTCAATATCCTGCAAAATAATCCAATTAGTATCCTGCAGATTTATTAGAACTTCTATATAAAGAATAAGATGAACAACACACTCACTATTCTGAATGAATGCTTTCTCTTAAGTGCACATATCTGCACCACACTCCAAGAAACCTACAGACATTAAAAGGGTACAATAGCCCCTAATTTAATATATATTATATTATCATATACTAATATATATAAATATATTATATATATATATATATATATATATATATATATGGTGACTAACTATATACAATTTTGTACCTTTGTATGCACACTCCAACACTATCTAACTTCTTCTATTTAATCTAATATTTATGATATTTATAATAATCATTTTTTTTAAACCACTGGTTGTTTGCTTGTATTCTTGTACTAGATGTAAGAATCATGAGATGTATATCAGTGCGAATGTTGAATATTGGCCGGATGAAGACAGACCACCGCCGCAGATACTACCACCACTAGTTATACATGTAATAGGTTTTAAGTCCTGTTAATTAGTCCACCACGTAATTACCATGTTATGGTCTTTATCAAGTCAATTATTATATCAGTCAGTCAGATCTTTCCATTAAATAATTATCTTCTACTTTCTGCAATAGTGTGACTACTCATCTCTTCCTTCTTCTCTGTTGCACTCTCTCATATCTTGTATCTCATCTCTCTTACTTATGTTTCTTTCTTTCTTATATGTTTCTGTTGTTTTTTAGTCTCCTTACACCACACCTTTTTTTCTTGATTGTTTATTATTTGCTTTCCAGCTTTAATAATCTGGGATCTTTTTATTCCATGTATTCCAATATTGTTTATTATTTTTTATTTTTATCAATCTATATTATTCTTTAATCTCATTATTATTCCTAATTAACAATCTTTAATATACTATAATCTATACGCTCCACCCCCAGTTTTCGCTACCTGCAACATAAATAAACACTGCAGCCAGACAATGATGATGCTCAATCATCACATGTCCTGCCATCAATCCCTCACACCTCTCTTGCCACCTCTTTTATCCCTTAAATTTTTTTTTCTTTATACTCTTTTTTTCTACATAATTATATAATCTCATTCTTCAGAATACATTATTTACCTAACTCTTTCACTTCAATCCCATAATTCTCACACATATGCACATATTGTATAATCTACACTTACATTTTTTATACTTCATCTCTTTCCGATTAATTTTTCTAACATCTCATCACATTCATATTCAATATCGTGTATACTATTTCACTTACTTGACTTATACTTTGTAATTCCTCATCATCGTTTTCTTTTTCACATACTTCAAAACTAATTTTCTTTCACTTAGTCAATTGTTACGTGGTTATGGGTAGATTACTTTATGGCCAAAACTAAGACTATTCAACTACTTTATTTTTACATTAATATATCTTCTTCTTCTTCACTTTCTTCTTTTTCGTTTCCCTCTTTTGCTCTTTTTCTTGAACGATTCTCTCCTGATGTTCTACGTTCAACTGTAAAGATCAAGTTGCACGTTAAATAACCAATATTTCCTTAATGTCATTGGCTTTCTCTATCTTTACTAATCATTCTTTGATCTAAATTGGCTTCAATCATCCTTCTTGTACTCATCTATGTCTTCATTGTTTCTTCTATATCTTCTTCCTCCTCCCATAGATATTCCTTTTCTCGGTCTTTTTATTACTTTTTACTCCCTTTTTCTTATTCCACCAACAATCTTATCCACATGTCCAATTTGCTACACCTCGTTTCTTATATTTTCTACACTCGTTTGACACTCTTTTGATCCATGTCCCTTTCTTCCACACCTGAGACAAAAAATTGCATCTTCACAATCCTTCGCCATATGCCCATCTTTTATACATTTGGCAACATTCATCCTACTCAAACATTCCAACCTTTATGTCTTTCCTCACATTATAACACTTAATTCTTCTCTATTCCCTTGTGGTTTCTTTCTGTGCCCTCTGTTTGTGTCCTACTACATAATTTTTATTCTTCCCATCTGCACACCTGTTCTTTTTCATTTCTACTTGTTCTCTTCTCTTATACACTGCCCCAGTCATTTCATCCACTTACTTGTGTTCTTCTATTTCATTTCATAATTTTCCTTTCTAACTTTTTTTTTCTCACTCTCAGTTTTTATGTCTTCAAATATTCTTAGCATTTGTTTTTCTAATATTTTCATATTCCAAATCACTGTCACCACATCTCCCTATAATATCGGCTGGAACATTTAAATTCTTGCTGAATACAAAATGGCTAGTCTTAACTGTATTTCCCCACTCACTCATCCCTAAACAGATTGCTTCACTCATTACTTTTTCATACCGTATCACATATTCTTTCACGCTTTCTTCTTCCCTTCTATCAATTTTTAATACATTCAGCACACTATTGAACCTCTCCACTCTTTTATCCAACTTATATCTATTATCTAATGCTGCTAATATTAACTTTACCCCACCCTCACTTGACAACTCACTTATACTGATGTTCTTTGTTAGTTCTTCCGCTTCTCCCTCTAAATGTAATCTTATCATTAATCCCCTTTGTCTCATATTTGCATTTAATTCCACCCAATCACACACCTTTCTCCTCCACTTTTCATAATCTCTTTCCTTCCCAGAAAACACTGGACATTTACCCACTATTCTAGTTTCAACCTCCCTTTTTGTTTCATCATCACCACCCATTATGCTAGCAGAGTTGCGCACTTGATGAACTCAACTATACAATTTTGTACTTTGTATGCCACACTCACAACCACTATCTATT
>JABUQX010076243.1:5000-12500 GCA_015478945.1 Trachelipus rathkii
TATTACAAAAAGCTTCTCTCTCTCTCTCTCTCTCTCTCTCTCTCTCATCTCTCTCTCTCATCTTTATCTTCTAATACTCACTCACTATATATCTCTCTCTCATCATCATTCTTCTTACTCTCTTACTATCTCTATATTACTCTCTCTCTCACTATATCTCTCATTTACCTACTCTCTCTTTCTCTCTCCTTATTTAATAATCTCTAATTTATTTATTTATTTTACAATTATTACGAAATAGATAAAAAGGTTATATCTAATCTATTTCTTTCTTCTCTTATCTATCTTACATATCTCTCTATAATTCTCTGTATCTATAACTTCTATCTTTCAATCTCTCATCTTACTTGCTTTTCATCCTTCTCTTTTCTATAAATAGCTCTTCTTACGCATATTTCTGCGGCTTCTTTCATCTATTCATAACATATATTATATCATATCTCATTTACTCTCTTACCTTATCATTCTTCTATATATAATATATTATAGTTCCTATCTATATTCATATACTATTCTTATATATTACTCCTCTATTATAACTTTTTACTATATCTATATATTCTATATATTACTTTGCAGTTATATATATTATATATACTATATCTATATATATTATATATATTCTTCTCTATATATATATATTTCTATTCACTATTATATATATCTATATATATATAATTCACTTACGGTATATATATAATTATATATATATATTATATATATATCCTATACTCATCAATATATTTACTATCACTATTATTATATATGTATATATTATATATATATATATATATATATATATATTCTATATTTTCTAACTATATATATATATTACTTATATTTATCATATATCTTATTTTTTCTCATTGGTGTTTACCTTTATTTTTGTCATTGCACAAAAAGAGCAAAAAATATGTGGACAAAAAAATGGCCTAGTTTAATAATATAATTAACACAAACTCAAAATCTTAATCAATAATCAAATTAATAATATATCATAATAATTAATCAATTATTATCTCTCTATTACATCTTTTTCATCGAATTCGATATAATAATCGATACTCAAAATCTTCGATATGTAGTTAAATTTAATAACCAATTCTTATATCAATTCATCGTTCCTTTTGTAGTTCGCTCGCGAGTCTTTGTTATATGGAGTGAGATAAGGGTGTGGTTTTGGTGTTTTTTTTTGTGTTTATTTTATTTTTTTTTATCATTTATATATCATTTATTTAATTTTGTTTTATATGTAATGATAAACATAAACAATTTACAAATTCTTTTATGGAATAGACTTTGATTGAGTGAGTAGAGCTATGAATAAATTAATATCTAAACACCTATCAAATGGAGGAATGTTAATTATTCTGGCAATTGATTAGCTCAGTAACATTTCATTTAGCGCATCGTACCCGCTTTGGCAGCGCACTTTCGAAACAGAGGAGATTCGTCTTTCTCCTTGCAGAGATATCATTTTCGTGTAGTTTTCTTGAAGAGAATCTTAATTAAAAAATCTTACCTGAAAATTAGTAGAATTAATTTCAAAACAAGACGAATTAGAAGATTATCGATGTTTCTGCTTCATTTCGGTTTTTTTTTTTTTTTTAAAGAAAAAGATACGCATTGTATTTTCTGACGAGAGGAACTTTAAATAAATTATTTTATGCGATTACAAATTATGATAAAGGAGTCACCGAACTCCACATAAAAAGATTAGGTCGCAGCTCTGTAGTATATTGCTATACGTCTTAACCTGATATATCAGTCGATGATATGGTATAAAGAGTGGGGTCTACTGCCCTCTAAGTTCAAGCTTATGATAATTTTATATATATAGTTTATTTAGATGTTTATGAATAATTTAATCATCCAAATATTTAATGCAAGTAGTGTTTAAGAAAAAAAAAATATAACGGAACGTATTATTTATCTTCTTTTCTGGCACTCGTTAAAAAATCAACCTTTAGCATTACCTTCTAAAAAAAAAAAAAATAAAAAATTACATAATAACAACAAGAATTTAGGATTTAAGTAATACATTTAACACAGAATTATTCTCATCACTTTACGTTTCTCATTTATCTAGGGAGTGCATAGAAGAATAAAACTCATGTTTTTATTATGACACATGCATATTGGAATTATTCAATTCAATTTATTTAATAGTGTCCTAATACACAATTTATTTCTTGAGGTTATTTCTCAATCAGGGAATACCATTTTATAATAATAATAAATTGCTATATTAATTTAGATAAAATACCATCAAAAAATAAATTATAAGAAAAATTAATTAAAATAAATTAAAAACAAAAAATTAATCTTGAGAATTTTAATAGAATATAATTTTAACCAAAATTTGTACTTATGAGCACCATATAATATATAAATATATGGATAATAATAAATCCCGGAGTACGTAAAAAAAAATAATTTAAATTATCTTGGTAACCTGTAAACCTGTATTAGGAAAAATACTGCAATTTTATTTAATAGATTCTAAAATTACGAAGAACATTAAATAGAAATGAAATCTTTTATCTTTTTGAATTTTTCCAAATATAAATTTTATAATTATTATTTTAAAATTAAAATAATTAAAAATGTAATAAAAGTATTATTACGATTATTTTATTTTTAGTGCTTTCCTGACAATGTATAATAATCATTTATGAATAATATATGGTGCTTATGAATTATAGTGTTCAATATATATTTTAAGTTTTTAAAATTCTTGTTTTTGTCTGAAAAATATTACTTAGTATCTAAAATTATAAATATTTATATCTAGAATTTAAGTAAATTTAATTATTTTGATTACTTTTTTTTTGAGTGATACGGGGTCTGAAGGTATATCACTTATATTTATATCGAACTGGATCCTACCTTACTTATAAGGTATCGGATGGCGGTTAGGCCCAGGCGCCCGCGGGTGGCTGGGACCTGCGGGGTGTGCTTCGCTCAGCCCCCCCGGATACAATTGTTTCCGTCAGCTGCAACTCTCTTCTGATTTTCAGGAGGCTGACAACAAAGACTATTGTGGATAATTTTAATTTATTTTTAAAATTATAAAGAATACCTATTATATTATATTTTGAGTAATTAATAATAAATTATAGAAAAGGATAGGAAAAAGGGGGGTACAGTCCATTCACTTTTAGCCATATTAAATAATCTGAGATATAGGATTATATTATTACTACTATTAAACTATTGATCAGAAACACAAATACTATAATATATTTATTTTATTGCTTATGGTGTGTATTTAATATATATTTTTTGTCCAACTTCTAATATAATTAAACTAATTTAAAATAAATAATTAAAATATTAGTAGCAAAATGTTGAGATGGAATAGCTATTCTTACAGTATAGTAATCGAAAGTGCAATTAAGTGGAGAACTTAAAATTTAGAACAACTCCTCAACATATAAGAAAATAATGATTAGTAGAATAACTGTATCCAAAATATATGGATATAAACTATCTAAAATAGGATTTAATGGTGGCCACAAGGGTTGGCAATTAAGGGGCTCAAGTGACTCTGGAACGTATTGAATTATCAAACTCCAGCTGAAAAATGACGGAAAATTTTAGAAGCTTTCTTAGGTTTCGAGCAAATGGCGGTGACCAGGTTTTTGAAGAACCACTTACTTCTGTCGTCCAAAAATTATTAGTACGGTAATAAAGTCTCCGAGTCCGATGAATATAAGAATGAAATCATGGTCATATGGTGAGGGTTCATGTCAGTTTAATACAAGGAAAATAGTTAAAGAATTAAATAATAAAATTTTTTTTCAGCATTAACTGATGAAACAACGTGATATTGTCCCAAACAGCAACAGTTTTCATCTTTGTGGTAGGTAACGCGAATTTGGTGGGTGATGGAGGTGGTGATACCCTTTTACTTTAAAAGAGAGGATTTGTTATCATTTGTTCTGGTTTATGATATCTCAGGGAAAGCTTGGCAAATGTAAATTTGGAGAGACTCGGATATCTTGGTTTACAACTCGAAAATTTAAGAGGCCAATAAATGATAGAGCCTCTTCCATGAGAAGCGAATTCCGAGGAGTCGCAATCTGTTTATTCCGGAATGAGTATCTAAAGCTCTAATACACACAAGCCGTCGGGTGAGTGCAGATTAACTCAATAATGATTGTTAGCACATGTGTTTAAAATTATGTCTCTCAGATCTTCTAAAAATTCCAGCAGCAATTCGAAACTCTTAGGATAACATTCTCTGGGAAATTATGCACTTTTTCGAAATCAAGTTCAGGAAAAGCGCACAAACCTTCTGGAAGATAAAATAGTTTCCTAGTAACCAAATTAACAGAGATCAAAAGAACATGGTTGCGAGACCATGTGTGAATGGTATGGAAGAGGTTTCCCTTTTTATAAAAAGGACTCTTTGAGCCAATACTTTTGTCCACTGGAAGAATAAGAATGGCTGGTGGGAATATCATCAGAAGACACTTCGTTGTTAAATAATTCAGGTCGTATTTTGGAATTTAAAACATTAACACGTTTTAAGTAAACTTTCTTGGCGTAGAAACCTACACCTTGTCAATAAAAACGAGTTTACAGAGTTTCCATTTTGACATTGTCAGAGCAGCAATATAAACTTAGTGAAAGACATGAATCAATTAAATTTACTTTCTCGAGAAAAGAGGGAATAGACAATATACAGACACAGAGGTTTTAAGTTGTATAGTTTAAATTCAGACCATTTCCACAAAAGGTTTTAGCCCACCGTTAAAAAATGTCGACAACATGGTTTTTCTTTCAAATGAAAACATAAAATGAACCAATAGATCTGAAAAACTCAAGTAATCTTTTTAAAACTCAGAAATGCTACATTTACGCCAAATCGGATGAAAATTTAAAAATTTATGATCCAAATAAATTTCTTTGAAGTTTTCTATACTTCAGGTCGAAAAGCTTTCCTACTTACATTTTATACGAACAAACATTTTTTCATTTATTTTATTCATACTTGTTACATTTCTTTTATAGGTGTAATAATGATGAAATTACGATTCTATTTCCAAGTTAAAATATCTAAACGATGAAGACAGTTAGCGATAACTTGGACGCAGAAAAGTGAAAGGAAGGAAAGAGTTCGTGATAAGGTAAAGTCCTGTTTTAAAAGATGATAGTTTAAACATTTGATTCGAAAATTCTATTATACCAAATGTTGGAGGTTCATTCAAAGATGAGATTAATGTCTCAACGGAAATATTTATCAGAGACTCTAATATTTCTCAAGAAGATAACATTTGTAAACAAATAATACCTACAAGGAGTTCAAAGTTCAATTGGTTTGCTAAGTTCATCAATATGAATGAAACTAAAGTGTGAATCTATTAAAGTCCCATCAACATAAAAGAAAATTTTATTGTCAGGGCAGTCGTTGGTTCTTTGATCATTGACAAGACCCTTAAATTTATTTTCGTTGATGGTTTGTCACCTCCCTGCTTCGCCTCAAATTAAATATCTACAATATGCGGAAATGCCAACATGCAAGACTTAAAATTATATCAAAGACTATATAAATCTGTACCATTATCTTCAATTGTCTGAAACACCTGTACTGATGTAACAAACAAGGAAATAGCAGAATCATCAAATCAGAAATCGAAGGTAAGAAGAACATTGATCATAATGAAGAAATTTGGATTGAAAGATAGGCGTGAATCAATGTTTTGTTATTCCACATCATCATCATTCCTCTTATGGACGGGGTTGGAACCCGTTTCATGCCTTGCGACCTAAGGTCATGCTCTATCGATCAGGTGCCACGGTTGTGCCACAGAACTATACTTTGCATATTACTCATGTGTATGTCATGACTTTATTTAAAATATTTTTCTGTTAAAAAATAGCTTACCTGCAATTTTGAAGGAAGTTTCGAGTTTTCATTTATTTCATTTATTTGAAAGTACTCTTTCTTTATATTCAGGCTAATTTTCTTGATTTAAGATTTGAACTTTATTTTACTTGAAATTAAAAAAAATCTTTATATTTCTTGATATTTGAACTAACTAATCTTTATATTTCTTGATATTTGAACTAATTAATCTTTATATTTCTTGATATTTAAACTAATCTTTATATTTCTTGATATTTGAACTAATCTTTATATTTCTTGATATTTGAACTAACTAATCTTTATATTTCTTGATATTTGAACTAACTATTCTTTATATTTATTGATATGTGAACTAATTAATCTTTAAATTTCTTGATATTTGAACTATACTTTAGTTTTCTTTATATCTGAACTAATCTTTATATTTCTTGATATTTGAATTAATTAATCTTTATATTTCTTGATATTTGACCAAATCTTTATATTTCTTGATATTTGAACTAATCTTTATATTTCTTGATATTTGAACTAATCTTTATATTTCTTGATATTTGAACTAATTAATCTTTATATTTCTTGATATTTGAACTAATCTTTATATTTCTTGATATTTGAACTAATCTTTATATTTCTTGATATTTGAACTAATTAATCTTTATATTTCTTGATATTTGTACTAATCTTTATATTTCCTGATATTTGAACTAATCTTTATATTTCTTGATATTTGAACTAATCTTTATATTTCTTGATATTTGAACTAATCTTTATATTTCTTGATATTTGAACTAATTAATCTTTATATTTCTTGATATTTGAACTAATTAATCTTTATATTTCTTGATATTTGAACTAATCTTTATATTTCTTGATATTTGAACTAATTAATCTTTATATTTCTTGATATTTGAACTAATCTTTATATTTCTTGATATTTGAACTAATCTTTATATTTCTTGATATTTGAACTAATTAATCTTTATATTTCTTGATATTTGAACTAATCTTTATATTTCTTGATATTTGAACTAATCTTTATATTTCTTGATATTTGAACTAATCTTTATATTTCTTGATATTTGAACTAATCTTTATATTTCTTGATATTTGAACTAATCTTTATATTTCACTATTTGAACTAATATTCATTTCTTGGTATTGAACTAATCTTGTATTTCTTGATATTGAAATAGTGCTTAGCCATAATCCTGCTCTTAATTAAATTTAGTAAAGAAAGTCAATCCAATTTGAGATGAAATCCTTAAATTAATCAAGGGTGAGGATTTTCAAAAATTTGAGGCGTTACTCAATTTCGTTAGAAGAAATATTCTAAATAAACTTTGTGCTCCGATTTCTCAAACTACCAAATGTTTGTATAAAATGATTAACTTAAATGTACAAATACTTATAAGCATTTATAGATTATATGAAAGTCTATTACGATGCTAACAATAAGTACAAAGTTAACAAAATGTATCAGCATTTAGCAGTGAGGCATGGTGGCAGTATTATGATTAAATGGACAAGTCTATAATTTTTTATTTGCCATTTGTGCTGGTGGGTGCTTAAAGCTCAATGAGAATGAAGACACTGCTCAAGCTATCAGGAAAGAAAATATATTATAT
>JABUQX010076243.1:17500-23142 GCA_015478945.1 Trachelipus rathkii
CTTGCTGCTTATATATATATATATATATATATATATATATATATATATATATCTATATATATATATACTTCTGCTCTATATATATGAACTTGTGATTTCATGGCGCAGGTCAACGTGTGTTGTTAGTCTTGCTGCATATTGTTGGTACAGGGCACTCGCATTTAATTGGATGATGAGAAAGATACGGGAAATTTGAAAATACTAAGAATTTAATAATAAAAAGCAAAAATATTCATTTTCCATGAGGAAAAATGGGTTTGTTTGCCGCGTGAATTCAGGTAACGTAAAAATAATGTTTGTGGGTAAAATACGTAGAGAGAATATTTTTTTTTTCATGTATAGATTCTGTGTATTCATAGCAAAGCATATATATATAGCGAGACAGAGAGAACATTAAACCATGATAATCTATATGCAGGATCGACGATGCTGAAAGAAATAAACGCTAACTATGGATCGGCGATTCTGTAAATTTCGACCTAAATTACCTTGAATTTGCCTTGCTGCTGTAACAGATTTTCTCTTGTTTTTAGATCACTGCCAAGCAGTTGAAAAAAACATTTACAGTGGATTGAAAAACAGGATAAACATGTTGTGCAAATATTAGGCGTAGTTTTTAAAAACTCATAAGTTAAGGCGGATAAGTTTAGGGAACTTGGAGGTTACGGGGTGGGAGTGAGTTGAGGGAAGGGATAGGGCAAGCGTCCACCTATTGAGGGACTCCTGCAATCGAGAAGCCTTACGCGAAATCGTTACGATTTACATGGGGGTATTAATTTAACATTTAAAAGTATTTCGATTAAACTTTCTTGTGAAGCAAAAATAAGACATAAACAGTGTCAGCTACAAAATTGTCAATTGGCTCTTTTGATTAATCCCAGCAGCGACTTTCTAAATCTGTGCTGTTAAACTACTTCTCTTTCTTTTTTATTTCAATAATATAATTTTGGCCTTTTTATTATATCGGGAAAAAAAATTAGGTGTTCGTTCTATGTAACAAATTTTACAGTATTATATAACTAATATTTCCGCTAGATTACCTTTTCTTCACATGGTCTAAACTCTAATTTTCTCGAAGTTTTGTTTCATTCCGTCTGCATGACGAAATTTTTAGTTTGAAACTGTGAACATTCAAACCTCGTCTGAATGGGATATAAATAATTTATTTTATTATGCAATCATAAGAAGTATCATAATTACGTTGATTGAAAGCATTGAAACATTTTATACATTAAAGGATAACTATTATTCTAATATTATCTAGAATGACCTAAACAGTGGTGCAGCTCCCCTACCTGTGTCTCTGATCTTGAGATGGTCTAACATACTAGAAACCTTTTCATAACTACTGCGTCTAATCCGTATTCTGTTAATCTCTTTCCCTTCATTGGTGGCCTCTCATCACCTTCTTATCTTTTAGCTTCTCTGCCCGCAGCCTACAGGGCCAAAATGTTTGAGTATTTCGTTATTGCAAACATTCATTGTGGTCGTACTGTACCAGTTCAAATGGAATGACTACCATAACTGCGTGGAAGGTCCTCTAGATATTGGAAATGCAACCGTGGCACCTTCCAGCATAAGGTGTCTTTCCATTCAGCTAAAGTATGACCTGGTTCGCTCCCATATTATAGCGCGCTATTCGCTGCAGGAATTGCCGTCCATCTTCCATTTCGAAACTCAAGTTTGCAGGACCGCATCACATTTGTAATCAACCTTCTCGCATAGTGTCTATTGCTTCACGAACAACTACTTCTGCATACACCTCTTGTTTCTCCCTCCATCTTCAGGAGCCCCATTTCCGGTCTTCTGCAGAAGAGGGCCTGTTTCTGTTGTTGGGCCTCTGGGTTTCGAAATTCAGAGTCCTGATGCACACCGAATCCGTCTGCATTGATCGTCTGAAGCTAAAAAAGCTTTCCATGAGACCGATCCTCCGAAATGGAATTTCCAGCTACAGTGGTCCTCTGCTTCACCGCTAATACCCTCCCCTTCAAGGTCTTCAAATCGCAACGCTCCCCCTACCGCCACGTCTTCCTTCTTCTTCACCGCAACCACTTCCCTCCCTCATGAAACCTCCTTCATCGCCTCAACCTGGCCATGCCGCAGATGAAGATCTCGTTGGTCTGATTCGTTACGACCCGGCATTGTCTTATTGTCTGATCTTCACCGACTAACACTCTGGAGGGGCCTGCCGTAGCCGTCGCCGTCGCCTGGTAACGCACCCATTCGGCGGCTTGCTGAGTAGCTTTTCCCCCGCTTCTCGAGTGTTACCTTTCATAAGCCAGAGACGCTAACTGATGATTGCTCATAACTGGTCATTTCTCGTGCAACTATCTACAAGCTATTCCAACATTTAATTAACCTGGGGTCAGATCTTCATTCCCACAATTGAATAAATCAACTGTATTGAAGACTGGATGGTTTCTTTTCCCTTCTTGTCTAATGTAAATTGTCTTTACCGCACCATGTTTATTTATCATTTTGATTCCATTTCTTTATAATTATGAAAAAATTTTGTAGTAAGATTTCTTTCCATGATCTAATAGAAAAGTTTTTAAATATAGTGTCTGTGAAATTTTGAAAGCTCATCGGGTTAATGATTTAAAATTCAGTAGCGATAATAATAATTTTGCCTTTTTCGTTTATTATTATTATTATTATTATTATTATTATTATTATTATTATTATTATTATTATTATTATTATTATTATTATTATTATTATTATTATTATTATTATTATTATTATTATTATTGTAGGGGCTGCTCAGGCAGCATACACTTGGTGAGAAAAAGAAAGATCTCTTTACTCAGGTCTTGAATGAACATAAAACGTACTAAAATGTTGCTAGAGATTTATAATTAACGTACTGAAGCAAATTTTTTTTAAAAATGTTCTTTATATATATATATATATATATATATATATATATATGTATAAACCGTGCGGTCCAGGGATAGCTATATATATATATATATATATATATACTATATATATATATATATATATATATATATATATATATATATATATATTAAGGGCGCGAACACTGCCAAGAAAACTCCATACATGGGTGATATTAATAAGCTTGTCGTATTCTCAACTTTATTCTAAACATTTCGGATTATATACCAATCCATCCTCAGTAGACTAAAAATAAAATTAAAACTAAGATTAAAATTAGATAAGTATAACGTTAAACAATAACTATATAAAACTAATAAATGAAAGATAAAAAATAACAAAACTAAAAATAAAAAAATAAAGAATAAAAATAAAATAAAAATCATGAAAAGCCATTTTTAATATATTAAAAAGAAGCGATAGAAAAATAGTAACAAATATAGGACATACAAAAAGACGAATGAAAGAATGAAAACGGGTAAAACCAAATTAATGCTTTACCCTGATTCCGATCTCTCTGTGTTTACAAATCTAGTTCATTATAGTTATTAAATCTAAACCTAACACCCACCACTTTTCTCCCACGTAAATATAATTTACAAACCTTCAGGTGCTGATTACCACCACTCAAAATACATCATCAGAGATACCTTCCACTTCATTGAAGAGTTGGGGGGTTTGTCTTTCGATCAGTGTTTCATGGCCAGTTTTGATATAGAGTCCCTATACACAAACATCCCAATTGTTGAAACTATCAACATTATAACTCAGTCCATTTTTAACAATAATTTACCTCCCAATATAGATCCCTCTCTAAAATTTAATTTCGTATCTACTCAGTTCAAAAAACTTCTACAATTGGCCACGGAAGACACCATCTTCCTTTTTAACAACATTCTTCACCAACAGATCGATGGCATGGCGATGGGATCACCACTCGGCCCAGCCTTTGCAAATGCTTTTCTCACACATCATGAAGCTATTTGGTTGGAACAGTGCCCACCCCTCTTCAAACCCTTATTTTACCGCAGATACCTCGACGATTGCTTCATCATATTCAAAGATCAATCACACCCTGCACAATTTTTGGACTATCTTAACAATAAACACCCAAATATTAAATTCACCATGGAACTAGAAACCAACAGACGCCTTCCCTTCTTAGATGTAACTATCGAACATAACTCTACAATCCTGGGTACTAACTTCTTCAGCTTCATTCCCCTACGCTTCAAACTTAATAGTATTTTATGTCTGATTGATCGGGCATACAAGATATGCTCAGATTGGACCGGTTTCCACTCAGAAATGTGCTATCTACGGAACTTCTTTGTCGGCAATCTGTTCCCCCCCTACATGTTTGATAAGATTCTCAACTCCTATTTGGACGACATCTTTCGTCCTAAAACTCTCACCTCTTCAGCTCCTAAACTTTCAATTTATCTCAAAATCCCCTTTCTCGGCCCCAAAACCACAGATCTTACTAAATCTCTTAGGAAAATTCTTGACTCTGCCTACCCACATATAGAATTCAAACTTATTTCGTCTAATCCCTTTAGCATAAGCTCTTTTTTCCACCTTAAAGAACCCTGCTACATAGGGGAAACCTCCCTTCAACTCACGATCAGAATTGAAAAGCATAAGGGTATCTCGTTCAGAACGGGCCTCCCATACACCAACCCGGAAACATCAGCAATCCGGGACCATGCGTTCCAAAACGATCATCCCATCCTAAACAATAATTTCTCAATCTTGAAACCTTTTAAATCCATTAAAGAAGGTCGCATCATAGAATCTTTATTTATACAGATCACTTTAAACTCTGCCCAATTACACACGATTTGATGTAACAACCAACTACCTCGTTACCTAGTTTAATCTTTTATGCTTTCTGTATACGTCTTGCTTCTTCTCGCTTGTTTGGAAGTGTTGGTGGGTTAACATTTGTTACTATTTATATTATTATGTGAATTATTTTCGTTATTATTCATTATTATTATTTTATTATTATTATTATTATTATTATTATTATTATTATTATTATTATTATTATTATTATTATTATTATTATTATTATTATTATTATTATTATTATTATTATTATTATTATTATTATTATTATTAATAATATTATTATTATTATTATTATTATTATTATTATTATTATTATTATTATTATTATTATTATTATATTATTATTATTATTATTATTATTATTATTATTATTATTATTTGTGTGTGTGTGTGCATTATTATTATTATTATGGTAGTTTATTTTATTTGTTCGCATTCTTTTTTATTTTTTTCATTTTTTGTTTTAGTATACTATAGCGGCTTTTATTTTGAAGATAATTTTTTGAAATTAATATATGAACTTTCATCAGTCTTTATTTATTTTTGATTACTTTTATTCTTTATTCTTTATTTACTGTTATTTTTAGCTTTCTTTATGATTGTTTTTGTTTGACCTTCTAGTTAACTAAATTTAATATTAGTTTTATTTATCGTCTACGAAGATTAGTTGGTATATAATCCAAACCTTTAGATTAAAGGGTAAGTGACAAATCTGTTAATATCACTCATGTATGGAGTTTTGTTGCATGCCTATACTGTCGTTTGTCTCCCGGTTATAGAAGAAATGTGTTCGCTTCCAGCATTGAAGTTGTTGAAGTTAATTTGAAGACTATTAAATGGGTGTAGAAGATGTATTCATGTCGTGGGTTGGTTCATAGACTGTCCCT
>JABUQX010076244.1:7500-10000 GCA_015478945.1 Trachelipus rathkii
GATATTATTTTATATATTAGGTGTATGTCTATATATGATAGTATACTTATTATTATATATATATATAATAACACAAAATGATTATTACATTAGAATATTTGAGTGTTATCCTATTTACAGTTTCTTTTTAGCTTATAATTGAATATATGGTTAACTTATTGTTTTTCTTATCAATTCGATATTAGAATTTAAAAATATTAAATTATTTTTTATCCGAATGTGCAGTAAGAAAAGTTAAAGTTTTAGTTAATTTTTTATAAATAAAACAAGTGGCTTTATTAGATCTAGGTAGTAAAAAAAAAAACGTAAAAGGTTTAAATTCACGAGTGATGTATTTGTACATCGTCTTCAAATTTCTCTCCCGCGTTGTTTTCGGAGAAGACGATCAGTCAGCCATTTTATAATTGATTGAAAAATATCATATTCATGCGATGATTCTTACCTTTTTGTTTAAATCTTACAGAATCTTTTTAGTTTGTGATTATGTAAGGTATTCTTTTCAGATGAACGATTTCACAAAAAAAATAAGAGAATTTTATCATACTTTACAAAATTTTGACGAAGGAATCGATCGTTTTCTAATAATAATTATAACTCGTTGCATAAGCACGAGCGCACGAGTGTGAGGAGTCTGGCCTCTGGTATACTATATTATATATATATATATATATATATTATATATATTATATTAATATATTATATATAATTATATATGTTATACTACATTATTATCTGCAATCTGCAATCCCATTTGTTTTTCAAAAATAACAGCTATGTAATATGTAATAGTAACCTAAAGGGTAAAGGGAGAAGACATAAATTTGCTCTAAGAAATTACTCATCAAATTTTTGATTGTATTTTATTATATTTCCACGATATATATATATAGGTAGTATTATATATATATAATATAAGAGTATAATTATTTAGTTATATATGTATGGTATTGTTATTACCATATAAGAAAGGGATATGTATATATATGTATATTTTTTATATATATATAGTATTATTATATTAATATATATATAATATATATAAATAAATATATAATATATATATATAATTTAAATATATTATATATATATATATATATATAATAATATATACATAAGATCTATATACAACACAAATGGTACTCATCAATTTTTGATTGTTTATATATATATTACATATATATATATATATATATATATATAGTTCATATACAGGACCCACCACGGCCCGCAAGGAAGTGGCCACACTGGGTTGTAAAATCAACTCCATGGGTGTGTCCTGGCTCCTACATATTTTAAATGTCAAGAACAAAATTTGGGTGGGGAAATAAGTTTTCATTCAAACATAAATAAAAAGCCAAATAAAAAGATATTCTTACATTATAAATATCCCTAATATTACATAACAAAATTAAGTGTTGTGAAGAATGTTGAGTTCTTGGAGATAAGAGAAAAAAAAGTTAAGATTAAATTGAGAGGATTTAGATAAAATATGGGATAACCTTTTAGAAGATTTTCTGGACCATAGAGTAGAAAAATGACGACAGCGACTGGAGTTGAATTGATAACAATCAACGAAGATTTGATGAATAGATTGCGGGGTATGGCGACAGCAAAATTTGCAGATGGGAGGAGGATCCCGTGACATGTAGTGGCTGGGAGTGATATTGGATTGGCAAATGCGGAGGCGCGCATGTATCATCTTTTTCAAGCGCTTTCTTCGGTGGGAGGAAAGCCACTCTCTAATGTTCGGCTTTATATTTTTAAGTTTCACCCCTTTGCTGATCACTCGCTCAGCACTCCTGCCAATAAGACCGAAAGCCTTGTTGGAGGGCAGGAAAATAATTAGTTGATGGGAGGCGATCTTCTCGAATGGCATCAGGGTGGCACCTAGAACAACTCCGGAAAGAAGAGGCGGCCATTTTGGCCTCTCTGTCAGCGATTTTGTTGTGTTGTCAGTTACCTCTACGTGAAAGGGATTCAACATAGTATGGTTTATTTCTTACGTGAGTGGAACAGCAAAGAAATTGTTGTACAACAGATACCATTGTGTTTTTAGAATAGGGGGCTTTAAGCGTCTGGAGGGAGCTAAGAAAATCTAAATAAATGACATAAGAGTGGTCTTGGATAAGGAATAAAATTCGACAAAGGGCAATCATTATAGTCATTAATTTTGCGTAAAACTTGAAGCATGAGGAGTGAGGGTATGGGAGAGGGTTCGGTCAGGAAAGACAGCAGACGCACCCACACTGTCCCCTGTTTTAGGGTCAGCAGTAAACACTGGAGTAAATCCACAGTGAACTGCGAAATAAGACAAGAATGATGCGCTTAATAAAGCATCGGGGTGGCTAGATTTAGAGAGAAAGGTCAGGACCTGGAAAATTGTGGGAGAAGGGAAAAGCCAATGTGTATACCCTTCATTATAAAGAATATCAACACATTTTGCAAAGGATGTTGAGGAATCTAAAGATTTTATAAACTCTGTTTTCAGATTGCAAGTGAG
>JABUQX010076245.1:2500-5000 GCA_015478945.1 Trachelipus rathkii
GTATATGTTGGAAACATCACTCGTTTCATCTGCAATGACAGATAGAAAATCAGCTTCATGAATTTCTCTTACTATCTCTTCGTGACATATATCAAGCATAATTTGTAGAAGTTCATTCTGTATTGTTTTCGAAGTTCCCTTGAAAACAGTGGCCTTCTCTAGATGGACCCTTAATGAATTATCTAACTCTGCACTGAAGTTCACTAGCCCTTTGAAGACACCTGGAGTAGTTGAGGATTAAGTTTCGTTATGCCCTCTCAATGCCAACTCAAATGATCCACAAAATTTTATGCAGTTTACGATAATATTCAAGATATACCTATTGTTCTTAACATTCTCATTATTCTTATGTATTGATTTTCTATACTCGCTGTCTAGCTCTTTAGCAATGTTTAAGTTTCCAAACAGTGAGAGGCTTAAAGCATTTTTCATGTGTACTTTTGTGTTTTCATGATATTTTGCCTTAGATGCCAGATGATTTATATCTGTTACACCTCTTTTGGTCCATGTGTCTTCACCACCGAACAATAAACATGGAAAACAATGCAAAGAATTTCTTTCCTCACAACCACAAATCCATTTATGTTTATCATAAATAGATAAATTAAAAACTCGTTTGAATTGTATGTTCTTACATTTAACCATCTGCTCTATATTTAAAGCTGGAGTACACCGGCCTAAATTTTTAATTTCCAGCTTCTCTTCAGCTGAATACAAAGAAAAGTTTTTTAAAATTAAATTGGCAACTGAATTCATCTATGAAAAGAAAGATATATATATATATATATATATATATATATATATATATATAAATATTTATGTATAACTATATACTATATATATATATATATATATATAATAACATATATATAATATATATATATATATATATATAACTTATATATATATATATATATTTACTAATATATATATATAACCAATAATAATAATAACATACATATATATATATAATATATATATATATATATATATCTTATATATATATATATATATATATATATATATATATGAATCCAACATCCGAAGCAACATGCATGTAACTAAAAACTATAACAGCTACAGTAAAATAAATAACATTTTATTAATCAGGAGACATTTTTATCGATGAAATTAAAAAAAAATAACGCTTTTGAAAAATTTAAAATTGTTAAAAATGTTGGAAAACTTGTATGATAATTATCGTTTTCGAGAAGTAAGAAGGAGTCTAGCGCTCGGAGAGAGCGAAAAAGTTGCCAAATGTTGAATTTTTTTTAACTAAAGGATACCCCACGGGTAAACCTTAAAAATAGACAAAGTCGGGGTTTCTCGCTACCGGGGGACGACGGGGGGAGACTTCGTCCCCCCCTCTGTCCCTCCGTCGGCTCGAACCACCTAAAAAGGAATAAAAAGAAAAATTAACATTTTCTCCAGAGCATAATACTAATAATAAAAAAAAACAATATTTGGTAACTCTTGCTCTCGTATTACTGCAGGATGGAAGGTTAATGAGAGCGTACGCCTGCCAGACCTAAGATAATACTAATATTTAAGGTGTTATTAATAAATATTAGAATAAAATAATTTTTTTTGTTTCATCGATGAAATTGCTTGCTGAAATCAAAAATGTTATTTATTTTCCTGTAGCTGTTATAGTTTTTTAGTTACATGCATGTTGCTTTTAGGATGCTGGTATCTATATATATATAACTATATATATTTATGTTTTAGGTAGATGTATATATATATATATATATAATATATATATATATATATATATATATATATATATATATATACACTTTTTTGTTTTATATAACTTGGTTATTTTATTTCTTTTTTTTTTTTTTTTTTTTTTTGTTATTTTTGTTATTGCTATGTATGTATGTGTATATACTTTTCTAATAATATCATACATATTTTGAACATAATTAAAATTAATAAAACAAAGTACGAACTCATGGGACCTACGTAATAGGCCCGGCACTTTTTATTTATTTTAAATTAAATTTTTGGTTCCATAACCTCGATTTTGTGCACTTCTTATTTGGTCTTAAATGAGATATTTTCCATTTTCAAAATTATTTTATCTTGTAGTTAAATTATTTTTTCATTAGGTATTTATTGAGTTAAATAAAAACTAAAACAATACCATAGACTAAATGCATTGCAGGCTGGCGTGTATGCATGGCAGACCGCTCGCTCCAAATGCGCGCTGAGCGCGAGCGGTGCCGTGTAACAACTTACTCGCGCCGCGAGTAAGTTGTATATGAATTATGTGAATATAATATAAATATAACTATAGACATTACCGTGCTATAGATTAAACTTTATTACATATCTTTTTTATTTGGGAAAATTGAGAAAATTCGTAGAAAATGCCTCAAATGAAATAATTCTCAGATAGCATTACCTACCATTCCGATTCTAATTTTTTTATTGCTCTCTGGTATAATAAAGGGCCTATATATATTAGGTTAATCTCTCTCTCTCTCTCTCTCTC
>JABUQX010076245.1:10000-37485 GCA_015478945.1 Trachelipus rathkii
GAGGGGAAGAAGAAGAAGAAGAAGAGGAGGAGGAGGAGGAAGAAGAAGAAGGAAGAGGGGAGGAGGAGGAGGGGGAGGGGGGAGGAAAAGTGAGACCAGGGGAGGAAGCAAGGATAGAGAAAGAGAGGAATATGTTTAGTTAGGGTCGTATACACACAGTCTTACATTTTTCAACGCTGGGAATTTTTATTTATAGAAAACCTGTTTCATTACCAAAGTTAAAGTTTAAGTTATAGATAAGTTAAAGTTAAATTTTCATGTTGAAGAATAAGATTTATATTTTCATGTATTAAATACAAATGTTTTTGAAAAACATTTGTCTTTTGATGAAAAACATTTTTATTTTTTGAAAACATTTTCTTTTGATGAAAAACATTTTTATTTTTGAAAAAACATTTTTAAAAACATGTTTCTAGAAAATTGATGATTCCACGAAAACATGATTTGGGACCAAAAGCAATAGAACGGTAAATACTACAGCAAAACTAAGCCCCTGGGGTCCCACCCCACCCTCACCCCCTCATTATACGGTTTTTTACTGCTTTACCATACCCTTGATAATATATATATATATATATATATATATATATATATTAATAATAATAACATATATATATATATATATATATATATATATGTAACTATATATATGTAATAATATATATAAATAATATAATCACAAGAGATATAAATAAGTATGCTATGTATATATATATCTTCTTAACATATATATATATATATATATATATGCTATATATATATATATATAACATAATATAATATAACATAATATATATAGCATAATAACATATATATATATATATATATATATATATATATATAATATAATACATCTTATATATATAATAACTATATATATATCCCTCATTTTTTTTACCTTTACAACCATTAAACACAACACATAATATTACATAGTAAGGGTGAGGTTAAAATAAGATTTAAAAAAATTAATTTTACTGAGAAAAAGGTGCATTAGTTTAAATATAAAAGGAATAAATATATATATTTAGACATAACTTGATATAAATGTATATATATATATATATATATATATATATATATATATATATATATATATATATATATATAATATATATATATATAATAATAACTGTATATATATATATATATATATATATATATATATATTAACGAGGTATACAATGTTGTTTACAAACAAAAAATATTAAAATCTTTTTAAAATGTTGGTTTTTAAATATATATATATATATATATATATATATATATATATATCTCAACAACAACCTTATATATATATATATATATACTTAACCCATTATATATATATATAACCAACTAATAATATATATATATAATAACATATATATATATATATATGTATATAATGTATAATAATAATAACCTGCATCTGCTCTTCTTGCTGCTATATGTAACCAGCGCCAATAATAGCCTTAACCTTAATAACCAACATAACCCAACAACCTTGTAGCAACATATGCACCAACATATACTGTATGTAGCCTTCTTTATCATATGCTGCTATATACAATAACCAGCCAGCAACCAACCAGCCTTTATAACTTACTGTATATGCCAACATATTAATACATTTGCGCAGAAGACATGGGATGAAGTTGAAACTGTGCATTCTCTATATAAGTCTCCAAAGCTCCTATTCCTTTTGAAATAACATAGGAATAAATATCTCGAGATGCACCAACCCATTCTTCAGCATATTCAGGCTCTATAGATTGCATTCTCTCATGCCAAAGAGAAGTAAATGTATCAACATTAGTTGTCGTTAGCAAGCTGCTATACATTCTATTATAAGGTATTCCCCATACTTCAGTGTAAATTTTATAAAACAAGCCATAGGCTAGATGTATTAATTCGTCAAGTATGTCGACATTGTCAAGATGCATTAATATTTCTTCTTTTATTTTTAACAATGTTGTAATATTCTCATGCGAATGTAAACAGAACCCTATTCTTGTACGTATGAATGTGTTAGCTGAGTAAGGTTTCCAGTAATTACGTACATCAATACTTTTAACACTATCGCAATATGAGAAAACAACATCTATTCTATTAATACCCCTCTCGCCTTCGTTTCTATTGGATATTTCACTATGACTCGATGTATCAGATATCACATACTCAGCCTTTACCCATTCTTCCACGGTATCAATAATACGGAGGAATTCTTCAACAGAAATGAACAAAGGTGTATCATGTACACCTACCGTAGGAATACAGGCAATGTAACGATCACCATTAGGTTTACGAATAAATATAAAAGATACAGCTTCGGGAATAACAAAGGTCTTCGTAAATATATCGTTAACAAGTTTGGGAGTGTGAAGAGAAGCCATGGTGTTAGTTCAGTTGGAAATATCGTACTGAAGAAACTTTGTATATAAAACAGTCTCAAATCTATAGATAATATATTTTCAACCAATCATGCAAGTAAACAAGATTACAACATAACCTCCTTATCAGCTCAGAAAGTCCATATAATCACGCCTTACATCGACAGCGACAAACATGTTTACAGGAGGATTAGGCATATGCAAACTAACCTGATAATATATGTATTCATAAATTAACAATGTAGAAAAATGATCTTTGACAAAACAAAACAAAACACGATATTAACACTGAAACAAACAAATAATAATAATAATAACCCCCTGAATATATAATATAGCAACAACCTTAACCTTAATATATATATAGCAACAATAACATATATACCTTATATATATATATATATCTTTGCTATTATAATATATATAACCTTAACCAACCATATATATATATATATATATAACATTAGATGTTCCTTACATGAATGCGGGCTTACGGACCTCATTAAGATTTAATCGGTCCAAGTCTTTACACAAATGCCAGTTATCTTCGTTATTACATCTAATATACTTCTTCAATTCCTCAATTCCATCCCAGAGTACATACGCGGCAAGTTCTCGCCCTGACACTACCATATGTTTAGGGTCAGGATCATTCACGTAAATGGATTCTTCAAGCTGACGAATAAAGTTATGAACATCTATCGAAGCTAAGAACTGATTAATTATATTTTCCGAATCTTTAGGTAACAGTTTTTTAAATGTATAATATGCCTCGTATAACATATAATGAGCTGCAGTAACATAATCGGTTAACATTTCTGTTTTACGCAACTGTTTTAACATTTTCTCTCGAACTCGACCCATATATTTTATCTGGGATGTGCCTCTAATATAGAAACCTTATATTGTGGGGTTAAATAGTCCTGTATCTAGATATTTAGAGAAGGTTAAAGTAAGTTTCTCATCATCATGATCTCCACCTCCACTGATAACTATTTCCCAACGATTTAATACACTGTATGACTTAAAGTGTTCATTCACCCATTCTTCAGCATGTTGGCATACACAAAGTAATTCGTCTGAACTCATAAAAACACGTCTATTATAATCATAATGGTCACTACATCTGAAATATGCAAAACCGTCTGGCTTTCTTGTATATAAGAAGGATACATCACTTTTCGGAATATTGATTTCCCAATGCACAATGTCACGTATAGAGATGTATTTATCAAGACGAACCATTCTAACGGTAGGAATATACATCATGGGAAATAAGAACACTTTTAAGACAGAGCACAACCTTCTACCACGTTCAAATCTAAAACGAATATGACGCTAAAATAAGTCTCGAGAGAAAAGATAATGTAATATTACCGGAACAAACACAAGTCTAAAAGATAAGGGATATTTCAACCAATCACGGAAAGGCATAGGATAGTTCAGCGAATCACAGAGTAGAACCTATTATAGACTTGGATATATCCAACATGGAAATAGCATCCAAAGTCTTACACTATATATATTTTTATATATATATATATATATATATATATATATATATATATAACTTAATATATATATATATATATATATATATATATATATATATATATATATATATATATATATATATATATATATATATATATATATATAGGGTAAACATGTACATAGGATAGGCCCACATATGTAAAATAAAAGAAAACCAAAATAGCATACATAATAAAAATATCTAAAGAATACATCTTCCACCGAGAGATACCCCAGGGTTTCACCCCTTGCTAGATGAATGAATCCTCCCATAGGATGCCCCGAAGGGACGTGTGAAAGCAGGCATGGTTGCCTCAGCCCGAGGGCTGAGGCTACCCTCCTTCGGACACAATATATATATATATATATATATATATATATATATATATATATATATATATATATATATATATATATATATATATATATATATATATATATATATATATATATAACCCAGCTATATATAACTTTATATATATATATATAAATATATATATATATATATATGCTATATATATATAATATATATATATATATATACATATATATATATATATATATATATATATATATATATATATGTATATACAGGGCTATATGTATGTAACAATGTAATATATGTATATAATAATAATATATATATATATATATATATATAACTATATATAAATAATAAGAATATATATATTAATATATAATAATTTAAATAAATCTTTTTATATATATATATATATATATATATATATATATATAATGATGTATATATATAATATATATATAACATAATATTAATAATATATAATAATAATATGTATATATATATATATATAAAAATATAATATAGATATATGTATATATATGTAATATAATATATATATAATAATAATATATGTATATACTTATATATATATAGTATATATGTATAATATAATATAAATATATATTAATAATAATAATAATATAACATATATATAATATATATATATATTCATAATATATGTAATAATAATAACAACAATAATAATATATATATATATATGTTTGTAAATAATATATAACATATATAATATATATAACCTTAATATATATATATATATGTATAATATACAATAATAATAATATATATATATATAATATATATGTATATATATATGTTTATATACTATTTGTAATAATAATAATAATATAACAACAATAATAATATAATAACAATATGTATATATATATATATCTTTTTAACATTAACAACCAATATATGTAACCAATATATATGTATATATAGCAATAACCAATAATATGTATAGTATAATAATATAATATAATATGTAATATAATATGTTTATAATATATAATATATAATATATAATAACTTAACCAATAATAATATATATATAGCATAACTGTATAGTAATAATATATATGCTCTTTGCTATAATATATATAATACGTTTATGCATGTGGAAGTGTGTGACGGTGATCCAAGGCTCTGTTATGAAGCGACGTGTTAATAAAAAAATATGAAATAAATAATTCTTTTTTGCACGATAAATTGTTCCTACATTAATTCTTTTAATTTTGTTACAGCTATAGTTGGTACAAAAATAGTTTTAATTATAAATTATTGAAACAAATAATGTAAATCTGCCCAATTCTTTAAAATTATATAAACAGAAACAGCGGTTAAATAAATAGTCATCATCTCTGCCACGGATAATGCACTTCTTTTTTCTGCACACCTCTATGATGATGGTCTAAAGCAGGACATTCCTATTCAGTTAAAAGAAAACCAAAATAGCATACATAATAAAATATCTAAAGAATCTTCCACCGAGAGATACCCCAGGGTTTCACCCCTTGCTAGATGAATGAATCCTCCCATGGGGTATCACTTGAAGGGAGCGTGTAAGCAGGCTTTGGGCCTCAGCCCGAGGGGCTGAGGCCTTACTATTCTTCAGACACAATATATATATATATATATAACACTATATATATATATATATATATATATATATATATATATATATATATATATATTTATATATATATATATATACTATATATCTATACTATATATATATATATATATAGCACATATATATATATATATATATACTATATATATATATATATAACCTTAAACAATAACATGTATATATATATATATATAGCAACCAACATATGTATATATATATATATATATGCTGCTCTTTATATATATATATATAGCCCATGTATATATATATATATATAATATATGTATATATAATGTATGTATAATAATAATAACAACCCAATAATACTTTATATAACAACAACAGCTTAGCCAATAGCCATGTATATGTAACAACAATGTATGTACGGTGTAATAATAGCAATAATAGCCAACCAATAGTAATAAATAATAACCAATATATATATATACATAGCACTGTAGCATAATAGCAATAGCTATATGTAATATGTAATAATATAACAATAATATTAATATATATGTAAACTAATAAAAATAACTTACTGTAACTAATATAATATATGTATAATATATAATAATAATATATGTATATATGACAATAACAATAACTCATCAATACCCAAGCATATATATATATATATATTTATAGATATATATTTAGAGATCTAATATATATATATGTAACTATATATATAATATATATATTTATATATATATATATATATATATATATATATATATATATATATATATATATATATATATATATATATACATATATACATATAAGAAAATTAATAATGACAGTGATCAAAACTCTATTTATGAAGCGTGTTAATAAAAAAAAATGAAATAAATAATTCTTTTTTGCGACAAAATTGTTCCTACATTAATTCTTTTAATTTTGTGTGCATTTATAAATGCTTTTCTAACACTAAATTATTATTTCAATTTAATTGAAACAAATAATGTAAATGTAATATAAACAAATTAATTCGAAATTTTTCGATATTATTCAGCCATCAGCCACTCCCTGTTTTCATGTTTTCAGATGTTGTCGAATTTATTGGTTTACATGTACCATTAAACATTCTAATATAAAACCTCCCCTTTTAACTTAATTTTTTCAACACAATTTAATATAAATATTTACATTACAATTATCTGTTGCAAGATTTAGAAATATTTTGCAACAGATTTTATCATGAGAATCTGATCTTTCTCGAAGCTGAATCGTTACTCATCCAATGCATCCCAGAGAAGAGCTTCAGCAGTAGCAAGGGTAATATTAATATTAGTGATTGGTAGGATTAATTATTCAAAGTAGTGGAAGAGTGTTGATTTAGTACAATTAAAGGTTGTTGATTTTGAACGGTAACAGTTGAAGACTGATGTTGAACAACGCGATAATTTCAAATCCCATTAGGGTTATAGAGTTAGAAGAGAAGGAAAGTCGAAAAGAGGTACATGTGCGATGTTTTCTAGATTTATATCTATGGTAACCTTACCTTCTAGAAGTGGAAGAGGATTGAGTGTTATGTTGGTCCGTCGACTACCTATGCAAACACCTGCATCATACACACACGCATGCAAGCATAGATAAAGCAACTATAATTAAAGCATTACATACATAAGAAGAAAAGGATTATTGACAGAAAATATAAATAACTAATAAGAATTATACTATTAGAGAGGAAATAGAAGTTGAAGACAACCTAAGAGTAGAAATATTAAAAGTAAAAAGATTAGTTAGGTAAATATATACAAATATGATATTGTTTATTAATTCAATATTTCTATGTAGTTAAATAAAACATATTTAATTGACAAATTATAATAAAAGCAAGCTAAATAATGAATTATTAAGAGAATCCAATTTACCATCGAAAAGTGATTTTAGCTAAGTGTTTGAAATATGATGTAAAAGTAGGATAAATATTCAAGACTTTACTTGTAAAGTGCTTGCACAAATAATCATATATAATATATTGTATGATTAAATATGAGGCAGACAAGCAGACAAAGGGTAGGTAAGACGTTGTCGGATAAGGTTTAAACCAGGGAGAGTATTGTTCTCATATAATTTGTATTTAATTTGTTACCTCTTATATAATTAATGTTGAATATGTAGCTTTGAGCTAAATTTATATACTTCAATAATAGTTTTAGAATATTGAAACCTTATAACTTTGTATAAATTCACTTTAAAAGTTTATTAATTTAAATAAGACCAACAAAAAAATGTACTATTATTTTTTATTATAAGTTTATTTATGTTTAAAGTAGAAAGTTCAGTTATTAAATATATATTATTGTTATAAGATATTTACGATTTTTGAAGATGTTATAAACATGTAAAATTTTCGTAGTTGAGAATAAATTTCCATTTCAATTTCATAATATGATTATATTATATATTGTAATAAATATGATATAGATTTACAAATATGAATAGAATATAATTAATATTAAATTACTAAAACTATATAATTAGTGATAATATATACTCAATTTATTCTCTGCTTTTTAACTTTATACGTTATTTTAATTTATTATAATACGTTCATATAGAAATCAATTTTTAAGCCTATTGCTTAAATTATATTAAAAATATATATAGTTTATATTATTTTATTATGAATATTAGTGTTTTGAATTGCAAAACTCATTGTTAATTACAGTTATTTATGTTTTTTAATTTCTGATTTTATGTTTCTTTTTATATTATTTTAGCTATGCTCATTATCCTATAAAATTATTACATTATTTATTAATTAATGTATAAATATTTTGTTTCTATTAATTTTCTGAAGAATATTTATATTCTAAAAAGAATGATGTATTATATTATATATATATTTATTTATATAGTATATATATTTCTAAATATAGTTAAATTTATATTATTATATATACCGTAAATGGGGAAAGGTTCTGGTTTCATTCAGAGAGGATAAACAGTTACTTGTTTAATATTGTTAAAATTTTTGTAAATATTTTAACTTTTTTCATTTTTTAGAGAAATTATTTTTTAAGGATAAAATGACAATCTATTTTTACAAAAATTAAAAAATTTAAGTAATTACTTTTTCCTTTTCAACAAAATTTTTCCCATTTGGAACATAAAAAAAAAATTCTTAAAAATTGAAAAACATTCTGAAGACTTGATTATCTCGTAGAATAAGATCAAAAATGTGTTCGATTTTAAATGCATATTGTGGAAGGTCTAGTTTACATTTTTCATGTGAAAAAATAAATATATTAAGCTTTTTTTAAAGGTTTTAGGGTTGGTTTTCATTTCAGGGAAACCAGTTCGGGCAGGAGGGGATAAATCTTCGGACAATATAATCTTTAAAATAATATCCATTTTTTTTTTAGGTTTTTAATATTTTGCTTTTTAGTGTTTTATGTTCTTCATGGCAATAAAATTCATTATTGGGTTAATTTTTTGGGGTATATCATATCTTTCTTTTTATCTAGTGTTAAGGATATATAAAATATTGCTGTATCATTGTTTTGTAAAGCAAATGTGCTTGACATACTGTAATATTAAATTCGGGCTTTTTTGTTAATAAGTTGAATATATTAAATTATTATTTTTTAAAAACTCTTTAATTGTATGTTACACTTTAACCATTTTATATAGATGTTTCGTAAAACTTTATTTTGTGTCAGTAGTTTCACTTCTGTGAAATGGTGCTTGTACATGGCCTTCACTCGCAATATTAAAGTGCTATTTTTGTTAAATAAGTGCAAATATTATTAGTTTTATTTATTATTATATATTATTATTAATTATATTATTTAAATATTTGTTATTTTTTAGATTAATTTTAAAAATATTTGTTTAATTCTTTCATCTGATTCCTGCTGAATGTGTATTCAGGCCCACTCGTATTATAAGTGCTTTCATTTGTTAAAAAGGAAAATATTATTATTAAAATTATTAAATTGATTTTCATAATTTAAATTATATTGTAATTTTTTTTTGTCAAGTTTACATGAAATGTGTGTACAAAGGCCTACCCGTAATATAAAATGCCTATTTTCAGATTTTTAAGTGTTAAAATTATTATTATTATTGAAATTATTAAAATTTATTGTCATTTCTTTTTTTTTCAATGCTTATTAGAAATTAGAAATATTAGAGATTCAGTAGGAGAAGGCCAACATGTACTATCCTGACTGTCCCCAGTCACCACTACCAAATGCTTCTCATGAATCCACAAAGACCCTAGGCTTTGTCAAATTCCTGGGTTAACTAAAATCCACTATTTTGGCTTAGTCAAAAAAATAATATATGATACCCAATACCATCCACATACCTTAATAAACTAAGTTATGGTCACGAAATCTTTTATTAATACTAATGTAATAAAACCAGTCCAATTTTGGCTTCATCTGCTAAATATACTATATGATATCCGGCCCATCCATATACCTATCCAATCCCTTTCCTTGAATATGTTGCATTTATCTGGGTTCAATTGCATTCATTTTTCATTCTGCAATCATTTTCCAATATTTTATACCCTTAATTGCTGTAGATGCTTTGGTTATATTCAAGATGGCAGTGTTCTGCTTCTGTATTTTTCTATGCGTTTTTCCCTGTGGTCTCTCCCGTTCTTTTTTTTGGGTTCTTGTTTTTATATATTGGGGTATTTATTGGTCTCTGTATTTTTAATACTTAGATGTATATAATTTTGTAGTACTTGTAATCATGTCCCTCTGAGAACCCTCTTGAAAATCGCCTATTGTACAGAAAACATTTCCTTTTATATCCTTCAGCTTCTATCTCATATTTTGTGGTTTGTTTTTTGGGGTTTTTTTGTTTTTGTTATTGGTGCTTCTAGGCCTTTTTTGGACTCAAACCAGGATCATGGCCTTGTGCTTCTATGTTAAGCGTTTTGCTACTCTTGTTCTATGCTAATCTAATTTGTCTTTATATATATGGGTAATAGTTCGGTTTGAGGTAATGTAATAACTATTTATTGGCTATTATTCTTAGGCTATTATTTTAATTTATTTCAGTTTTTATCTTTTTATTTATTTTTCCTTTGCTTTCTTTGTCATTCTTCTTCTTCTTCTTATTTATAACGTAAGAATTCTTTTTTATTTAGCTTTTTGATGGGCTTTGTTTATCACCCAGTCATTACTAGCTTTTTTTAATAACTTTTGCTCATTGCGAAATACAACATGAATCGTTTCTATTCCTCTTATAATTCTTTTTTTTTCTTTTGGTTTCATTTTCAATTTTCCAATCCCCATTCATTTATGTTATTTTATAAACTTTTATTTTTTTAGAACTTAGGTTGAGGATATCCTTACACTTTTTTTACTATAATATATTCCTTTGGCTAGTTTTAAATCATTATTTTCCAAGAATGTTTCATCAAGTTATAATTTTGTAATCTTTTATTTACATCCTTCAGACTATTCTAATCTGTATGTGGTGCTCTCACTTTGTATGATCTTGTCATTAACTTGAGGGGATAAACTTGCATTTTTTAATGTCCCTGTGTCGTGTTAAATTCTTTTATATTATTATGTGTGGAGTGATAGTGATGTTTTGGGTCCCAGTTCTACTGTAATCCGTGTGTGGATCATCTACTCTTGAAATATTTCCCATGATGACTTTTATTGCTTCTATTTTTTAGGTTTGTTTATCTTTTATTTTTCAGTTTGTTTTTCTTCTTTTATTCCATTTCATGCCAATCTTTATATATCTTCAATCCTATGTACTTCCTTTGTTTACGTCATTCCTATTTACATTCATTTGTTGTTTGCAATATCTTGTCATCTCTTTTATGTGGGGGAACTCTTTATCAAAAGCTTTGGCTATATGGTCTAAATAGATATTTTCAGAACTTGATGGGTGCGGTGGGTCAAGGTTTTGCAGTGAGTAATGGTTATTTACCATATTTAATTCTTAAATTTAGGTTTGGTGCGTGACATTGACTATTTGGGTCTCTCTCTTTGGGATCCTGAAACCTTGTGGCTGGTAGTTTTCATACAATTCATTGTTATCTTTTGTTCTTAAAATATTTATCTCTTATATGTTCCTTCAGCAACTTTTCTAGAACTCTTAAATATCAGAGATGTTTTTTAAGCTACTTGGCCTATTTATTTTTCCTAAATGCTTCCTCTTACTGACGTTTTTTTTTTATATAATATATGTTGGTCATCTATGCGTTTTTTCCTAGGTTCATTGCTGGTACTTTTGGTTGTTGGTGTGTTGTGTCTACAAATTTATAGGTCGCTTAAGTAAATTCATAATAGAGGTTTCTTTGGGAATGTCTTTGGTTACTTGCGTTTTTTGTTTTTGTTTTTTTTGCCTTTTTTTCTAGAGAGTCTATGTTTCTCATATATATATTTCCTTATCAGGGCCTTGGCTATCTTACTTGGATACTAGGGTATCGGTTTTATTATATATTCGTTTAATATTTTTTTTTAACGTCATTCTAAATCTGTAGTTCTATTTGTTAGGTTATAATGATACATAATTTTATGTGGGGTTACATTATTGGTGTTAATATAGGCATTTATCTAATGTGTGTCTTATTGGTAGATCGTGTCCCAGTCAGTCTATCTTAATCCAATTACATGCTCTCGCTGTCTAAATCACAAAGCACCCTATTTTGGTGCTTTGCTCTTATCATTTCTGTAACCATAAGATTTCGCATTGTTGCTTATTTGTGCTTAGTCTAAAAAATTGATATCTAATGTTTTGATTCTTTTCTAATACTCTATTTTTTCTCATGCCTTAATAACTAATGTTATGGTCACTTATCATTTGCTAGTATTCGGAATATTGGAATTTATCTATATTTATTTATATATTACTAAAATCAGTCTAAATTTAAAACACTAATATATATTCTAATTTTATACTTTCAGAGGATTCTATATAGATGTATTCTGGTCCATATTTCTTTTTCTTAAATGTTTGTCTATTATTGATTTTCACACTCAATTGCATTACCCCTTGTGGTGCAAATATTCATTAGAATTTTTAATCTATTCTGATGTGCCGGTAATGTGATATTCTTTCTTTATTGGCTTATATGATTGGGGGCATCTTTGTCTTCTTTAATTTTTTCTTGTTGAGTGTGCGCTCCTTGGTTCTCGTGGTGTTTTAGGCTCTATTTTTTCTTATTAATTAAGTATTTTATTTGGTTCTGCTTCTTTATTATTACAATGAGATTGTAATAATCTTGTAGAGCTTGTATCTAGGTGTCCTTTCTCTTGAGAAATTGCTCTTTTCTACAGTAAAACATTCCTACTGCCTTTTGAGCTCTCTTTTATTTAGTTCTTTGACCCTCTGAATATTCCAGATCGTCAAATTTTTGTTTGCTCTATTGTTGCTACTCTCTCTTATTTTGTCATTTTTAATGGTGTTCTTTTTAAGATAAGGTGTTGCCCTAATTACTTGTGCAGCAATTTACGTTCTTATTTAGTTGGTCTTTAAATGAGCTATTATATGTTTGATTGTTTCTTTGGTATTTGCGTGCCTTTTCCTCTTCGCTAATTTCACTATTTTGATGATTTTGCATATCAATTAAATTCATATAAAAGCTTTATTTTCTCTTTTTTTTTTCCAACTACTGAGACTATAAAAACTATTGCGTCGCTACTCAGCAAGCTTTTTTCCTTTTGGTTTCTTCAAGACTCAAGCAAATTCTTCATCATGGTATTATACGTATAAAATCTTTTTATTTTTGAACTCTATATGAAGGAACTTACTATTTATTGGTTTTTATATTTAACATTTGGTTTATTGGGGTTTGTTGTTTTGGTTTTTCATTTGCGCACGTTATTTGCCCACTCCTAAGAATGTGTTTATCGAATGATTCATGTTTAATTTTATATTAGAATCCGTTCATTGTTCTCTGATACTTTGTATGTTGTTCTGGTGGTTGTGTTTCTGTAGTATTTTATTTATTTACATAAATTTGAAATCATTTGTTCATTTTAGTTAATGATGGTCTAGATATCATTTTTACATATATAGTTAAATTTCTCATCTAGGGTCCTCTCATGATCTGAACCCTTGTGCGGGTCCCACTCTTCAGCTATTTTCCCATAGATGCTTATGTCCTATTTTTATTGTTTCTTTAAATAGGCGTACTCATTATTTATCGTAATTTTCAATGAGTGTTAGCATATATCCCATCTTATGTTGACATTGCAATATTTTGTGCATCAGCGTTTATTGGGGCACATGTAAAACATTTGCTTAGAATGTTCTATTATAATATAAGAGGTATTTTATATATCTGTTGATGCTTGTTATCAGGTTAAGTGTCTGCTAATGAATTCTAAAATTTCTTAAATAGTTGCTTGTTTTGACATTGTTTTATTTTGTATTTCTGTAAGAACTTCTGTTCTGTCTGTGGATGTCATTACATATACCTTGTTGTTGATTTTTTTTTTCTGTATATAGCCTCAGATCCCCATGCATTTTGGACAGGGTACTTTGATTAGACCAACGTTGAAGGGATTTATCAGGAAATGTAATAATATTCTTCAGGTATAATTTACATCTGTCTATTACTGGTCTTATAGGATTTATCCTTTGGGTGGTTGTGTTTCAAATCTTCTTCTTTTACACTTGTTGTTTTTTTTTTCTTATAAATATTATCTTTTGGGTCACAACATTATCCGTTTTTTCTCATTTTCAGTCTGTTACGTTTTTACCAAATTTGTTATGCTTTAGTATTTCGCTTTAATATTTAAAGTCGATAATTTACGAGTGTACTTGTTTCAATGCTTGGTACTTTTATCTTCTTCTCTTTTAATAATTCTATTCATGTATATGTTGTGATTATAGGTATTCCTCGGTGCTGTTTTCATGTTTATGTTGTTATATCTGTCTATTAAAATCGTTTGTCTTGTTCATTTACTGAAGATCAAATCATTTGTTGTAAATTAAATTTTTTTTTTAGGAATATATATAGATATTTATTTTAGAGAGTAACGCTATTATTTATTTTCTTCTAAAACTAAAGATATAAATAAGATTAAATATATTTTGATCCCTCAAAATTTACTTTTTAAATTTTACGTAATTTTCATCAATTTTAATAGTACCTATTGTATTAATAAGTGATTTTTAGTATAATAATGCTAAAATAATTATTTCTTTTTTCAGGTTGCCTTATTGAGCTTTTAGTTGGCCTTTTTCCAAATCTTCTTTAGAGTTACGTCGTCTCTTTGTCTTTCTTTAATTTACAAATGGTTAATGTCTTGTTTTTCTGTAATGACCTCTTATTATTGTCTTATATATCATTCTTTTTCCTATTTTTACTAAATCTCTTTTGTGTGTGTTATTTCCAAAATTTTGGATTTGTAGCTTTTCATTTATTTTTTTATATCTCTTATTCATCTTTTGATTTTAGTGGACTGTTTTTCTTCTCGTCATTCTTTGCTTTTTGTTTTATGTTTAAATTTACATTACTATTTCATATATTCTATTTTTTAGAGAGACTTTGCGTTATAAATGTGTTTTTCGCACTATTGTTATAAAATACAGTTTGGTCTTTTAAACTCATTGTATCCAGTCGAGTTGTATATGTCTAATGGGCTTGATGTTTTCTCTTTTTTGTATTTTGATTTTTTTGTAAATATTTTCGCCATTTCGGAATATCTAGGTTTTGTTTCTTTACTTAAGTTCTTGCTAATTTGGTTCCAGATATTATCATCATATTTTAAATTAATTTTTTATTATGGTCACTAAGTCCTAACTTCTCCTCTTAATTCTATTATTTATTATTTTCCACTTTCTGATTAACATCATTTATTTTGGTAATTATTTATATGTCTATATAGTTTGTCATGTGTCTTTGTGGGTTTCTGATCTGATGTTTCTTTGTTCTCGAGGAAAATGTTTTAGTTTGCTAGTTTATAGCAAAGTTAAAGTACTGGAGAACTATTTCTCTTGGTCTCGTGTATTTTAGCTGATCATGGAATCCATTTGTAATTTGCCTAGGAAATTATTATAAATCCCCATATAAAATTATACCTTTTTCTTTACTGTGGCATTGTCTTTCTTCTTTAATTTCTTTTTTTCAACCATTTCCTTCACAGTTCTAATTCCTTTTGTAGCTTCTGGCTTATGGAGGTTATTAAATTTGTCCCCTATTTCTATATGATTTATTAAATCTATTTAAGTGAATTATTCTATTCTCGGCATTTTCCGTTTGAATTTTCAATATTCTAGTTTATGTTTTAAAGTAAGAATAAGGAAGTAAATATGATGAAGAATAAACGTTTTTAAGCATAAGGGTCTTCTTATTCCTCCACCTTTCGTTGTCTCTAACGTCTGGTGGAGGTAGTGTTAATAAAGTGAATTCCGTTTCTTATTTCTATATATTTTCCTGAAGGAGTTTTCCATTTATTTAGATTTCTTCGATTAACTCCTATGTCCTCAGTTATTTCAAATTAATTCAGATATTGTTTTTATGGTTTATTCACCAATCATCTACCACCGGCACAATAGAAAGAGTATCTACTGGTGATAACATTTGATATTTCGACGCCACATCCTCTTCCACTGTACATCATTATTTTTGTGAACTGTTTACAACACTTAGGTGTTTTATTTATCTTATCTTTATCCACTTTATAGTGTAACATTTGCTATTTTTTCTGTTATCAGATTTAGCACTTATCACGCCCCAGGCTTTACGGTAGTCTTTTGCTAAATCAAGTCTCCATAACTGGTGCTTGTGGAAAGCCCAACATCCTTACGTACTTCAATGTTTAACTTCTCCATCTGCTGCAAAATCTTTTTCAGAAATTCTCTCCACTAATCTCAAACTAATTTTTTTTTGAAAAATCATAAAGATTGTTAGGCCTTTTTTCATTTTACACCTTATTAAGCCTACTTTTCTTCCCCATTCCTGACTGTCACCTAACCCTATGTAATAATCTTCCAGAAATCCATTGCATTTTTCTTCCACTAGCTTTTCATCTTCTTTGAATTCAAGTTTTCTCTAGTGTGAGATGCTGCTATTAATTCTTTTCTGCCTTTTTGTTGTCGCTATATGTAGGTTTTTTACCCACGAGTGCACGAGATCATTTTATTTTTGTGATTATCATTACATTTGGTGTTAGTAAGTTTCATTTCTTCTCTAGGTTTCTTATTCTGATCTCATCGTATTATTTCAACTCACTTTCTTGGCACTCTGGATAACCATACTCTCAATCTTTTGTCTTTGTATTTCTATTTCGAAATTTCTTTACTTCTTTGTACTCTTGTTCATGGAGTTCCTTAATTTTAGCATTGTATTCCGTTTTCCCTTAGATAACTCATACATTACTATTGGCACTTTCTTCTTGATCCTCTCCCATTCTGGATAGACAGTCGTAACTTGGTTATTTTGCAGGGCATAAAGGTCTGTACTGATTGTTCTATGATCTGCATGCTTCAGAGAGTTTATTTACTTCTAGTTCCTTTACAACTTCTATGTATTTTCCTCTGCGGAGACCTATTTTTTTCAGACTAGACTGTATTTCCTTTTTCCCGGCTTCATTTTTCCTGCTCTAGGTTGATATTTCCTTTCTTAGTTCTTGTTTTTGTCTTATTCCCTTCTCCTTTATTGGTGTCCCGCTCTGTTCTCTCATCGTCCTATCGTTTAATCACGCTTACTTTTTATACTTTTTTTTTCTGACAACTTTAACATTTTCTCTCTCTATATATCTTTTTCTTTTCAATTCATTACAATTGTTTTTCACGTTCCAGTTTGTTTTTTTTGCGAGGATTGTCTGCCTTTTCGCTCTTAGGGCTGAAACATTCGTCTGGCATTCACAACAACATATGCATGCGCTATGTCACATAGGGGTTTCATTATTCTTCACTAGTCTCCATCAGTGGGTTATCAGACTATTTGAGGAGCGGCAGTATTATTGTATCAATTCTTTTATTATCTTGTACTCTTCAATTTTGACACTATGTTAAGTTAGTTCTTGCTAAAGCTCGAAAAAGAATAAACTTTATGGTTCTTTAAAACAAGTTAATTAATTTGAACAGAGTTTCTTATTTTTTCTAGCTTAGCTATGCCAGGGTAAATATTTTTTTTTTTTTCTTTTTTTTTATATGGTAGGCTATACGGTAGTCTAATTTACTCATATTGGTTTTTTTTTGGTGTAAATCATCATTCAGTTTTTTCTAAAATATTTCACTGAATGCGTAGAATAGAAATGTAATATTCTTAACGAACAGCTGTGAATTATGTTAAATTTGCCTACGGCCTAGCTGAAGTCTATATTGGATAATTATAAGGATATAGCTAGGCTTATGGCTTCTGGTAATTATTAATCAGGGTTTTATTGGTAATTATCTACAAATTAATGATATTTATATTGTTATATAGACTGTTAGTTAAAGTACAGAACAACCTTTTTTTAATGTCAATAGACACTTCTATAACGACCCGTATACAGGAAATTTCTTTATGCTTGTTATGCCTAGGATTTTACCTTTTATCATTTATTCACTTTGACTGAGTCCAATACTCACTAAATTCGGAAATTAATAATTCATGTAAATAATCACTGAATAATGATACATCAATTTTCTAAAAATATTTCAGTTATTTTGATCTACTTTATACTTTGAATTTTGTTAACTTAAATTCAGCTTTGCATATTTACATTTCGAGATTATTTATTAGATTGGGAGAGCAAAAAATTAAAACAGCCCGCTCACTTCATTGGAGTTCCATACTCAATTCATTCACATGTCATACTTAATATGTATTCTGAGGAGTTCTCAAGTAATATTATTCTAATTCTTGTGTCAGTTAATTATACTTTTGTGTTTTCTTTTGTTTTGGTTTTCTTTTGTTTTTTTTTTTGTTTTTTTTGTTTTGGTTTTTGGTTTTGGTTTTGTTTGTTTTGTGTGGTGTGTTTGTTTGGTGTTTTCGTTTTTTGTTTTTTTGTTTTTTTTTTTTTTTTGTTTTTTTTGTTTGTTTTTTTTTTTGTTTGTTTTGGGTGTGTTTTGTTGAATTTTTTTTCGTTTTTTTTTGGTGTTTTTGCTTTTTTGGTTTTTTTTTTTTTTTTCTCGGTATTTATTTTTTTTTGTTTTTATTGTTTTTGTTTTTTGTTTCTTTTTTGTTTTGTTTTTGTTGTGTTTTTTGTTTTGGTTGGTTTTGTTGTTTTAATTTTTGTTCGTTTTTTTTTTTGTTTTTTTTTTTGTTGGTGTTTTTTTTTGGTTGGTTTTTGGTTTTTTGGGTTGTGTTTGGTTTTTGTGCTTTTTTTTGGTTTTTTGTTTGTGTTTGGCTTTTTTTTTTTTTTTTTGTTTTTGTTTGTTTTTTTCGTTATTATATCTTTTGTTTTTTTTTGTTTGTTTTGTTTTTTGACGTTTGGCTTTTTTTGTTTGTTGTTTGTTTTGTTTTGTGTTGCGTTTCGATGTTTTTGCTTTTTTATGTTTTTGTTGTTTTGTTTTTTTTGTGTTTTTTTGTTTTTGTTTTTTTGTTTTGTTGTTTGGTGTGTTGGGTGTTGTTTTTTTTCTATTTTGGTTTATTTTTTTTATTTTATTTTCTTTTTTTTTTTTTTTTTTTTTCTTGTTTTTTTTTTGTTCTTTGTTTTTTGTTTTGTTGTTGTGTGTGTTGTTTGCGGTTTTTGTTGTAGTCGACACTTTTTTTTTTTTTTTTTTGGTTTTTTTTTTTTTTGGTTTTTTTTTTTGTGCGTTTTTGTTATTTTGTTATTTTTTTTTTGTTTGTCTGTTTTTTAGTGTTTTGTGTTGACCTGTTGCCAATTTTGCTTTTTTTTTTTTTTTTTTGTAGGCTTATTTTTTTTTTTTTTTTTTTGGTGTTTTTTTTTTTTGGTTTTTGTTTTGGTTTTGTTTGTTTTGTGCTTGTGTTTTGTGATTGTTGGGATCGATTTTTGATATCATTATAACAACTACATTGCTCTAACCACTGATATATTTTCTCTCTATGATTTTTTAATTTTTATCTTTCATTGTCCTATTTCTTATTTGTGTAATGGTATAAATTCTTTAATTATTATCTTCTTTTATGGTATTTTTTATTTATTTATGCTTGTACTTTAGCTATAATTTTTCTTTTGCTCTTCTCTTTTGGTCTGATTTTATGATGCGAATGTTCGTGTTTTATTTTCCTATTAATTTTACTTAAAATATAATGTACCTTTTAGTTTTAATTTTTTCTTTAGCACTTGTTTGTTTGTGTTTTTGTGTTTGTGGTTTTTTTTAAGTTATCTTTTTGCTTTCTTCATCTGTTCTTTTAAGTACTACGATTTCATTAATTTTCTCTCTTTATCTCTCTTCTTTTTTATTATTTTCACAAATCTCGGTTTCTGTTTTTTTTTCGGTCTTTTCTCTTTGCCACCCTAGATGTGGTTTTATCTCTGTATAAGACTTACATCTGACTGAATATTTTTTTATGTTTTATAATATGTTTTAAATTTTTTCTTCTCACATGATGAGAAGTATAGTTTTGCGTCGGTTTTATACCTTTTTATGCATTATTTTATTATTATGAGTGTTTGTGCATATTTCTCAGTGATATTTGATCTGTGATTTAGCTTATTGAGGAATTATCTATATGATTTTTTCCTTTATTATGTTTTGCATATTTTGTGCCTCCAGATTCGACATTCATAGTTAAAATTTTATTATAATTATATTTGTGACGTTTTTCAGCTAGCTTTATAAATTCCTTTTCTCAACTTCTTAAGCTCATGCCCTCATTTTATTCTTTTCATTGTTTATTTAATATTATATCTAATAGTGCATTTATGGTTATTGGTTGGCCATTCATGCGCAATCAGACAATGCTCCGAGACTATCCTTTTTTATCTTTTAGTATAGAAGTTTATTAAAATACAGAAAGACTACTATTGTTTTGCTCGTATTAGACAGGAGGGGAGATCATTGTGAGTGGCAAGTGAATAAGAGAAGAGTCGATCCTCATTATTACCTTATTTACTCTTTATTCTTTTATTTGTTAGTGATAAGTATGTTTTTTTCTGGATTTTTGGTGTGTATTTCTTTTCAGCACACATTCGCGCTGTCTATATTCTTTGATCTGGCCAAGGAGGTTATAAGATTTTGCCTCTATTCTATTTGATTTTTATTGCTCTAAGTATACAGGATATTTTACCCACACTGATTTTCAATATTTTGCAGGTGCCTCTTGTATAGTCAGTCATGAGAGATTAATCTTACAACATCTCTTCCTTCAGTGTTTCTTTCCGCTATGCTGGTATAAATCAAGTTAATATCCATCTTATTTCATATTCCTGAAGAGGGGTCTCCAATGGTTAGATTCTTCTTGTTATTTTAAGTGCTCTTATGCCTCTACAGTTTGCTTAATTCATTATTATGCATACGAAAAACATTATTAACTTTATGTATTACAGTACTAATCTAGTTCTATATTCTTTTTTATTTTCTCTAGGCTATGAGCGTTGTTTTATGATATAGTCTTTATTTTTGTATAGATGAAAGTGTTTATGTTGATTATTATTTGGCTGGTCGCCTATACTGTTTAGTGAACAAACTGTCTTAAACATAATACTTGATGTAGTATTTTGATTTCGTTTATCTATTATACTTTTTATCCTTATATATTGCTATTATTCTCCAGATTTAGCTCATCATCCCCAACTTTACCTGCTTCGTACTCTATTTTTTTTTTGAGCTATATATTTGATGAAGTTTTCCAGACACTAGTACTCGGAAAGCTCCAACTACCTTTCCGCCATAGTGGAACTCCATCTGCTAGCAAAGAAGGATCTTTTATCAGAAATTCTCTCCAACAACATCTCAAAACACTTCTATTATTACCTAACCCCGCTCTGTTAAAATGAAAAATAGGACACAAAATACAATCAAATATTTATAGAACAACGAATTAACCCATTTTTCAAGCTTTTATAGAAACAACCTAAAGCCCCTAACAGCTCCCCATTCCTAGGGGTATGGTCATCAAACTAACTGAGAGTGCTAGGTAAAGATCACAGAAACATTCATGCTACTTCACACTCAGCATTTCTTCTGACCATCAACTTCTTCTCATCAACAGATACTCTCAAGTTTTGCACTTGACCTTCCATGTTGCTTTTTATATTTGTTAATTTGACCCGCATGTTGCACAATCACTCTGAATCAGCATTTTGCTAAGAATCAGATCGTCTCTATTATCCTATGTGACATGATTAATTCAATCGACAAGGTGATAACATACGGGAAATAGGTGAATCATTGATTTTTTTTTGATAAGTCCTATGCTGCCCCCGCATTCAAGAGTTCCAATTTAGATAATAGCATCAGTCGTTTTCCTTTAGAAAATCAAGCTAACCATTTATTAAGTATTCCTCCCCATCTGGAGGACAGTCGAACCTGTTACTGAGGTCACAGGCTGACTGACTGTTCGAGATCCTCATCTTAAATTATTTGATTTTCTAGATTTCTACAACTCATATTCATCTGCCAGACCTATATCAACTACTGTTAATTCCTTTTCCTCTTCACATCCTGTCCTGCCTGGGTGTAGTCAGCTATTACCTGTCTGACATTGTATTCCTGCTCCCCGTTGTTTCGGTCGTTGCATTTTCGCGGAGGTGTCTAGTGGTTTGTTTTTTTCTAAATAAAATTTGTTTTTTGTTTGTTTGCTGACATATATTTTTACTTTTTTTTTTGTTTTCTGTTTTGTTCTTTTTTGCCGTCTTGGTATTTTCATAATCTTTGTTTCAAAATTAAGCATCTTTGTGGTGTTTGTGCCTTGTCTAGAGTGTCTTTTTGTTCTATTAGTTGTGGTGATTTTTCGACTTCATTGTTCTTTTTTGTGGGTTCTATATGCTCTGTTCATTTGTTCTCTTACTTTACTTGAACTTATTATGTCTCTTGCTATTTTTGCCGAAAATTCTAACTTCAATCTTTATGTTGGTTGTTTTGTGCGATTTGTGATTTTTTTCTTTATTCTGTGCTATATTTCCACTTGTTTCTCACATTCCAGGCTATTGTTTTCGATCTTCGACTGTGTTTTTATGGCATTTACTATGTTATTGTTGTGGTTTTAAGGATTAGTTACGTTTGCATCTTTTTGTTTAGCTTTTTAACTTTCTTTAGGTTTTAGTTTTTTTAGTTTTGAGTTATCGGTCGTTAACTGTATTTTTTTAAACCCTGATTGCATGTTTTATTTTTTAATTAATTTTATTCTTTTGTCTGTGTGATCTATTAATTTATTGATTGATTACTATGATATAAGCTGTAACCAGTGTGCCATATTGTGTTCTTTCGGGGTTTAAAATTAGTATGATGTTTACTTATTTTCAAAAGTATAGTGTCTCCAAAAAATGTAAAGCTCTTTTACTTTAAATTCAGATTTTTGCATCATAAGAAAATGTATTTTGATAATTATTTACATTATTCTAAAGTAACTGTAAGTAAGCCATTGAAATATCATTTAATTTTTTTAAATCATCAGTTTAGCAATATTAAATATGAATGAGTGCATCAAACAACATTTTTCAAACTATTTCGTAAAAAAGTATGGATATTGCTTCATAAAAGTAAAATTATACTTAGACTTTTTTTTTATCTTCTATCTAAAAAATTTAGATTCTTTGGTTAAGAGTTTTTTAGGAGAGTTATATATCTTTAGTGTTGAGATAATTTTCTAACTGATAAGGGTATTTTAGTTTTGGTATCAATCCAGTACTTGTAGATATTATTTAATGTACCGTCTGCTTTTGTTTTTGATCTTCCCAGAATTCAATATTGTCAACAATATTTTTATTTCAATATTTTTTATTATTAATCATTAATTTGTATGCATTACTATTTTTATGAGGATGCGCGACCGAAATTTTACAATAATTAACCTATTTTTATATATATAGTTTTGATCTATATTTTTTTAATGAAATTTTTGTATTTGTTTTTTTATATAGCTATTAATGTGAAATATAAAACCAATATTGTATTTTGTTTAAGGTTTTTTTTTCCCATTCGTTTTAAATAGTAAAATGCTATTATGATACGCTATTTTTATAGAATATTATAATGTTGTAGTTTTATATATTTTGTTTCTTAGTATAAGTTTTTAGTTTTTTCTGGATTATTATGTTGTTTAATGTAATATTTATATATATGTGATATTATTTTTTGGTTTTTTTTAATATGTCTTTTTATCTATATGTTATTTAATAGGTTATTTTTGTTATTATGTATATTTGTAATGGTATTATTTAGGTTTTTTATTCTCTTGTCAGGATCACGTGTAATGCTTGGAACGATTTTGTGTTTTGTAGTATTCAAAATAGTTGTGTAATTTATGATCGCTATATTATGATAATTTTATTTCTCTTTTGTTGAAGAGTAAATTTGATAGAGACGCGTTATTATTCTTGGTTATATTTTTTATCTGCTAGTTATTTTTGTCAGTATTTCTGCTGTTTTTATTCTGTCATAGGAGAGCTCTGTACGTTGTTGGTGTAAGATGTGTTAAAGGTTTGAGATTATTTGGTTTAACTGTGGTAACGGGTTGTTCGGAGGAATTTCATTCCAGGGAAGGCCATTTTCAAGCTAAAATTCGTGTATAGTATGTTTACGATGTTGGTTTTTATTTCTAACTTTCTTGTTTTAACTAATTGTAATTATGTGACATTTTAAACATTAAATAATTAAATATGAATGTAGATTCATGTATTTTCCTAGATTTTTTGCCAATTTCTCTTTTCTCCGTTTCTTATTCATGCATTCCTCCTTTTCTTCCTTCTTTCTTATTTGTACTTTTTCGTGCAGTGAATGTCCTCCCTCTCCCTTTACATTATTGCATTTTCCTATTTTTCAGTTGGAGTGGCTTTTCAGGCCCGTTTACGAAATATGGTTTATACGGCATTATTCGGTAAGGTGGTATTATTTCCAATATTTGTGGGAGAATATACAAGCTCTTCTAGACTTTTTATATTCTCTAGTGCATTTCTATTTGGTGTTTTTCTTCAGTAGTGATTTTCCTCCGGGGGGGTCCACATACCTTTTTATCGAAATATAAGATTTCCTCATATTCGGAGTTCTATGGCTGGTGGTAACATATATAAGGACATTAATATTTTTGTATTTTACGCAATATATTTTGTTCAGCAACTTCTTAACACCTGGATCTGTTGTCGAGCGAATCGAACCCGAGCTCCTCCTTTAACTCCCCTTCTAACCCTACGTCAGTCGCAAATCATTAAACCGGCAATGGCATATTCCTGAGCTATTATTAATTTATATTTATAAGTTTTTTTGTTATAAATTCTATTGTTTTATCTATTGTCTTTGAAAAAGAAACATATTTTACCAGTTAGTAGAATTTATATGTCGGATTTTTAGAAATAAATGTTAGGTGTGTTGGCGAGAGGGTTACTTCCAGCGTGATATTGTGTTTCTCTTAATTATGCCGCATTTTTTAATAAAAAAATTCATAATTTATTTAGGATACCGTTATTAATTATGTTTTTTTCCAAAGAACTGGTGAAATATAGAGGAAAGTCAAAAACTTTTCTTCTTACATGCTATAATTTGGGGGGTGTTATTTATTGTTGATTTTCTGGACCGTAAATCGGGTTGTATATTTTTCATGGGTGATGTAGAAGAATATAGAAAATAATTTGTAAGAGACTACACATTGCTTGTTAAAACATGGCATTTTGCGTAAAATGGTTTGGGTTTGTTTTCGATTCATATACATCTATAAATGGGTAGCTGTAGTCATTTTGAGCGAACAAGATATGAAGTCCTTATAAAGTTCCACCTTTCTATTCTCCGAATAGTTTTTAGGAGTTATTCAACAAATATTTTTACTATTTTGTTAGAAGTGTTTTGCTTCTATTTTACGTTTTTTTCAATTGCTCTCAAGTGTTTTTGTTTCTTGGTGTTTTGCGTTGTGTTTGTTTTATGGCTGTGTATTATGTATATATACGGTTTATATTTTTATATATTTATGGTTTTAGTTTATTATGGATATAGGTTTTAAGATTGTGACTGCTATAGTGTATATATGAGGTTTATTTATAGTTTTTTATAACTTTATATATTATATTATATTATATTTTTTAGTTTATATTATATTTATATATTATTAGTATAGTTTTGGGCAATAGTATGTTTATGATTGGTAGTCCAGATTATGTATATAACTATTACTTGATGTATTTTATATATCAGTGTTATAGTTATTTGTATTTATATCTCTTTACTTATATTGTATCTATATTAACTTATATGAGTATATATGGTATATTTTATTTATTTATATTGTTAGTATTGTATATTATTTATGTTATTATTTATATTATATAGTTATTATTATATTTTTGGTTTATTAATATTTGTTTATTTAGTTTTAGTATTATTAATATATATAGTTTTGTTTATGTATTTATTTATATGTATTTATTTATATATGGTAAGTATTATTAATTATATATTTATATGTTGTTTAATATATATATTAGATGTTATTTTTGGGGTCATATATATTAATATTTAGATTTATATTATAAGAAGTATTTGGTTATTATTTATGTTTATTTTTATATGTATTATAGATATATATATATATTAGTTATTATTCTATATATTATATATATTTATATATATTTATATTTTTTTTGAATGTTTTGTGTTTGTATTTAGTGTTTATATTATTTATGTTTATTATATGTGATTTGGTATATTGATTTTATATTATTTGTATTTATATATATTTATAGTTATATTTTGGTTATTATTGTCTTATTTTACTGGTTTTCTGGTTTAGACTTTGAATCAAAGAAAAACTAATAGCTTATAAAATATAAAACTAGGCCATCCTTGATATTTTTACGGGAATGTGACAATTTAGAGGTATTTGCTCCAGAACTCTCTTGATTCTGTTGTATTTTGGGTGTAGGTCAAGTAGGACATTTTCTGTTTTGGCAGCTCCCGGGACATATCGACGTCTCAGTATATTTTATGAAGTACTTCGTTTGATTTTGTTTTACATATATTCTGATGATTTTAAAGGTTAGATAATTAAAGGTGTTGAGTATATTGTATGATAAAGGGTGCCTTTTACGTGATTGGTTAGTTGTTCTTAACTTTTATAGACATTTGGGAACTTTAATTTGCAGATCAAAAGAGATGGTTCTTAGAATTATTTTAAAGAGTCAGTTGTAGTAGTTTGGGTTAAATTATGTTTTTTTTAACTTTACATTTTGTTCCCATTCTTGACACTATGTGAACATGAAAGTTTATATGTTGTCGAGACTGTTTTTATTCTATTGAATTGTGATATACTTATAGGGATTATATATATATATATTTTTTATTTTTTTTTTTTTACATGATTTCGGCTTGACCGTTTTTACTCACGGGATTTTGGCTGGCGCTTTCTGTCAATGTGATGGGCGGAGAGATTATATATTTTGACAGGTTTTGAGTTATATAATCTACACCCAATTTTTCCAGTCTAACGCATAGTTGTCTGTGAGTGGGATTCGCCCGTACATGGGCTTAATTTAGTAATGGGAGTGATATTGAGGGTTTATATCATTTTTATTTTTGGTTTGTTTTGTGGTTTTGTGGGTTATATTTATTAACCTAGAAG
>JABUQX010076246.1:0-7500 GCA_015478945.1 Trachelipus rathkii
CGCCTGTCCCTCTATGCCTCTTCCCCTCTGGCCTTTTTCGCTCTCCTTCTTTGGTGCGTCCCTGGCCCCCGCCGCTCCCCTTTGGTTGCCTCCCCCGCTCCTCGTCCTCGCCCTCCCGGGCCCGTTCCCTTGTGCTTCCCCTCGCGCCCCCCCCTCCTGGTCGTCGTCCCTGCCCTTTCTCCTCTCTCCCTTCGTTCTGCTCCTCCTGTGCCGGCGGCCCGCTCGTTTCCGGCCTCCCTTTCCCGTTCTTTTTTTTTTTTCTTTCTGTTGGCCCCCTTTCTCCCGGGCCCGGCTCCCTTTCCCTTTTTGGCGCCCCGCCCTCCTCCCGGGCCCGGTTTTTCGTTCCTCCCCTTCCCCGGGGCCCCTTCGGGTTTTTTTCCGGCCCTTTTTGCCCCTTGTCCCGCCCCCCGTCCCCTGTTCCCCTTCTGCGGCGTCCCCGTCTGGCCCCTCCGCCTGCCCTTTTCGTTGTTGCCGCTCTCTCCCCTTCTTCCTGGGTTTTGCCCCGTGTTTGCCGCCCTGTTTCGCTTTTTGCTTTTTTCCCCCACCTTGGCCCTTTCCGCTCTCCTTTTCTTTCCTTTTTCCCCCCCCCGTTCCCCTTCCCCTTTTTCGCGGCCCCTCTCTTTCCCGGTCGCTGCCGTCCGGGGGCTGCTCGGTCCTCCCGTTTGCCTCTCCCGCTGGCCGACCTGGCTCATTCGTTCCCCCGCGCGCCGCTCGCCCGCGCTGCGCCTGCGTCCCGCCTTCGCCGCCGCCGCGCTCTTCGTTGTCCCTCCCTTCTCTCTCCCTTTGGCTTCTCTGTTTTCCTTCGTGCCTCGCCACCGCCCGCGCTCTGCGCTGCGCCCTTCCGCCGCCGCCCCCCCCCTCCTCGTTTGTCCCTCCTCTCCTTCCCTTTGCCTTCGGTCCCTCGCCCGGTTGTCCCCGCCCCTCGCTCGTGTCCGCCCTCCCCCTCTCTCCTCCTGTCGCCTCCTCCCCGGTTCCCCCTCGTCCCCCGTCGTCCGCTCTCCCCCCCCTTTCCTTTCCAGCTGTCCGGTCCTCCCGGTTTGCCCTCTCGCGCCTGTCGCCCTCTTCTGGCCTCTTCACCCTTCTGGCCTTTCCCGCTCTCCTCTTTTGTGTGCGTTCCCGGGCCCCCGCCGCTTCCCTTTGTGCCCCCCCCCCGCCCTCCTCTCCTCGCCCTCCCGGGGCCCGTTCCCTTGTGCCTTTTCCCCCTTCGTTCGCCCCCCCCTCCTGGTCGTCGCCTCGCCCTTTCCCTCTCCCTTCGCGTTTCCTGCCTCTCTGTCGCGGCCCGCTCGTTTCAGGCCTCCCTTCCGTTCTTTTTTTTTCTTTCTGGTGCCCCCCCTTTCTACCGGGCCCGCTCCCTTTCCTCTTTTTTGGCGCCCCGCCCTCCTCCGGGCCCGGTTTTTGTTCCCTCCCCCTCCCCCCGGGGGCCCCTTCGGTTTTTTTTTCCGGCCCTTTGCCCTTGCCCCCGGCGCCGCCGGACTTTGAGGGGGGGGGTGCCTTCTGCGCGTCCCTCCGGCCCCTCCGCCTGCTTTCCGTTTTTCCGCTCTCTCTCTTCTTCCTGGGTTCCTGCCCCGTTGTTGCGCGTGTTTTCGCCTTTTTTGCTTTCTTTCGCCCTCCCCCTTGGCCCTTCCGCTCTCTTTCTTTCCTTTTTTCCCCCCCGTTCCCCCTTCCATTTTTTTCGCCGGCCCCTCTCTTTCCCGGTCCGGTGCCCGTCCGTGGGCTGCGGTCCTCCCGTTTTTGCCTGCTCTCTCCGCCTGGCGTGCCCTGGCCCCTCTTCGGTCCCCCGCGCGCCTTCGCCCCGCCTGCGCCGCTTCGCCTTCGCCGCCCCGCGCTCGTCGCTCGTTTTCCCTCCTTCCTCCTTCCCTTTTGCTTCCTGGCGTTTCCTTTGTGCCTCGCCCGCACGCGCCTGTGTCGCTCATGCCTTCGCCGCCGCCCCCCCCATCGCTCGTTTGTCCTCCTTCTCCTGTCCCTTTTGCTTGTCCCCGGTCTCGCCCGTTGTCCCCGCCCCCCTCGCTCTGTTGTCCGCCCTCACCCCTCTTCTCCGTCCTTCGCCTCCTGCCCCCGGTTCCCCCTCGTCCCGCCGTCGTCCGTCTCTCCCCCCTACTTTCTTTCCCCCTTTCGGTCCTCCCCGTTTGCCCCTGCTCCCCTGTCTCCTCTTCGCACTTTCCCTTCTGGCCCTTCCGCTCTCCTTCTTTGTGCGTCTCCGGGCCCCGCCGCTCCCACTGTTGTGCCCCCCCCCCCGTCCTCTCTCGCCCTCCCGGGCCCGTTACCTTGTGCCCTTTTCCCTCCCTTGCGTCGCCCCCCCTCCTTGGTCGTCCGTCCCTGCCCTTTCCCTCTCTCCTTCGTCTCTGCCCTCCTGTCCGGGCGGCCGCTCCGTTTCCGGCCTTCTCCTTCCGTCTTTTTTTTTTCTTTCTGGCGGGTGGCCCCTCTTTCTCCCGGGCCCGCTCCCTTTCCTTTTTGGCGCCCCGCCCTCCTCCGGGCCCGGTTTTTGTTCTCCTCCCCTTCCCCCCGGGGGCCCCCTTCGGTTTTTTTTCCGGCACCTCCATTGCCCTTGTTCCCCGTCCTCCCCCCGCCCCCTCCCCTTCTGGCTCCCCCTCCCGGCCCCTCCGCCTGCCTTTTGCGTTTTCCGCTCTCTCCCGTCTCTCCTGGGGGTTCTTTGGCCTGTTGCCGCCTCTGGTTTCGCTTTTTGCTTTCCTTTCGCCCCCTTGCGCCCTTTCCGCGTCTCTTTCTTCCTTTTCCCCCCGTTCCCCCTCCCCTTTTCGCGGCCCCTCTTCTTTCCCGGTCCGTGCCGGTCCGGGGCTGCGGTCCTCCGTTTTGCCTATCTCCCCTGCGCATGGACTCGTCGATCCCCGGCGCGCCCTCGGCCACCCGCGCCGGCAGGACGCGGTGTTGACCGCCGCCGGCGCCGTCGATCGACGTCCACGGTCCTGCGCTTGTTAGCGAGCTGGCTTTTCATTCGAACCTCGCCGGCCCGCGCTGCTCGCTCGCCTTCGCCCGCCCGCCCCCCCCCTCCGCTTCGTTGTACCTCCTCTCCTTCCCTTTTGCTTTCCGTGTCTTCGCCGTTGTCCCCGCCCCCTCGCTCGGTTCCCCCTATGTGACCCTCACGTCGTCCGCTCTCCCCCCCTCCTTTTTTCCTTTTCCCCCCTGTCGGCTCTCCCCCGTTTGCCCCTTCGCTTGTCCCTGCTCTGGCCTCTTCCCCCTTCTGGCCCTTTCCGCTCTCCCTTCTTTTGGTGCGTCCCGGGCCCGCCGCCACCTTTGTGCCCCCCCCGCCTTCCTTCTCCTCGCCCTCCCTGGGCCCCGTTCCCTTGTGCCTTTTACCCCTTCGTCGCCCCCCCCTCCTGGTCGTCCGTCCCTTCCCTTGTCCCATCTCTCCCGTTCGTTGCTGCCCCTCCTGTCCGGCGCCCGCTCGTTTTCCGGCCCTCCCTTCCGTTCTTTTTTTTTCCTTTTCTGGTGGCCACCCTTTCTCAGCGGGCACCCGCTTCACTTTCCCTTTTTGGCGCACCGCCTCCTCACGGCTCCGGTTTCCGTTCGCCTCCCGTCCCCCCCGGGGGCCCTCGGGTTTTTTTTCCGGCCCTTTTTGCCCCTTGTCCCCGCCCCTCCCCGTCCCCCCTTCCCTCTGCGGCTCTCCGGCCCCTCCGCCTGCTTTTCGTTTTCGATTCTCCCCTTCTTCCTGGTGTCTTGCCCGTGTTTGGCCCGCCCTGTTTCGCTTTTTGTTTCTTCGCCCCCCCTGGCCTTTCCAGCTCTCTTTCTTCCTTTTTTTCCCCCCCCGTTCCCCACTTCCCCTTTTTACGCGGCCCATCTCTTTCCGGTCCGTGCCGTCCCGGGGCTGCCGGGCTACCGTTTTTGCCTCTCTCCCCCTGGCCGCCTGGCCTCGTCGTTCCCCAGCGCGCCCATCGCCCGCCTGCGCATGCGTTCGCCTTTCGCCGCCGCCGCGCCGCTTCGCTCGTTTGTCTACTCCTGTCTCCTTCACTTTGGCCTCCTGGGTTTCCTCCGTGCCTCGCCCGACCGCGACTGCGCTCGCATTCGCCGCCGCTCCGGGCCCTTTTTGCTCCTGTCCCGGCCCCCCGCCTCCCCCTTCACCTTCCTGGCGCGCGTCCCTCCGGCCCCTCCGCCTGATTTTCGTTTTCCGCTATCTCCCCTTCTTCCTGTGGTTTCTTGTCCCCGTGTTGCCGCCCCCGGTTTCTATTGTGGTTTCTCCGTTCTTTTGTCGCTGGTTGGTCTGTTTCGCTCCCCCCCGCTCGGCCTTTTTCGGACCCCGCCCCCCCCGTCCCGATCGCCCTTTCGCGCCCCCCGCTGCCTTTTCCCGGCGCTGCCCCCTTCCCGCCCCTCGCGCCTCCGCTCTCCGCCCTGCCCGTTTCACGCCCTCGAGACCTCCGCCCCCGGCGCGCCTCCCGCCCCCCTCGCCCTCCCGCCCCGCCCTTCCCGCCCCCACGCCCGCTCCCCGCACGGGACGATGTCGCGGCGGTTCGCTGTGCCGACCCCCGCCCCCTCCCCCTGGGCCGTTGACCGGTGAAGCCCGTTCCTCGCCCCGCGCTCCCTCCCGCACCGCGCCCCCTCCCCGCCCCCGTCCCGTCGCCCGTCTCCCCTGCTTCTCCGACTCCCTGGCCGTTTTCCCTTTTGTGGTTTCTCCGTTCATTTGTCGGCTGTTTGGTCTGTTTCGCTCACCCCTCGCTCGACTTTTTCGCCCCGCCTCCCACCTCCCGCTCGCCCCTCGCGCCACCCCTGCCTTTTCCCGCTACCCGCGCCCCCTCCCGCCCCGGCCCCTCCCCCCCGCGCCCCCCTCCCGCCCGCCCCTTCCGGACCCCCGTCCCGCTCCCGCACCGCCTGTTCTCGCACCGCGCCCTCTCCCGCACCCGCCCCCTCCCACCCCCCGCACGCGCCCGACCTGCCGCTGAACGCCCGCGCTTCCTCCCGCCCCGCGCGCCCCCTCCGCAGATACCCGTTCACGGTTCCCGCGTCTCCACTATTCTCCGCCTCCAATGCCGTTTTTCCCTTTTTGGTGGTTTCCTCCGTTCCTTTTGTCTGCTGTTTGGTCCTTTTCGATACCACACTCATCGGAATTTTTAGGCAAGAAGAAAAAAAGTAAAGAGATCGAACTCGCGAAAAACTGAATTTTAACGAGAACCGCGCACCCTCCAGAACCGCTCACCCTCCAGAACCGCGCACCCTCCAGAACCGCGCACCCTCCAGAACCGCACCTTCCCAGAACCACGCACGCTCCAGAACCGCATGTTCTAGAACCGCGCAATCTCCAGAACCACGCACCCTCCAGAACCACGCACGCTCCAGAACCGCACGTTCTAGAACCGCGCTCCCTCCAGAACCGCGCACCCTCCAGAACCGTTCACGTTCCCCGTCTCCACTATTATCCGCATAAATGGACGTTGTGGGGTAAACTTTGGTGGTTCTAGTTCCCGTCCTCCACTATTATCCCATAATGGACGTTTTAAATTGTGGGTTTTCTAGATTCATTTTTGCGATTGTTGGTCTGTTTCGAATAAAAAATCGTCGAATTTTTAGGAAAAGAATAAAAGTATAGATCGAACCTCGGCGAAATAAACTGAATTTTAAACGAGACCGCGCACCCTCCAGAAACCGCGCACACCCTCCAGAACCGCGACAGCCCTCCAACTGCACGTTCAGAACCGCGCGCCCTCCAGAACCACTTCGCCCCTCCAGAACAAGCGCGCTCCTCCAGAAACCGCGCACCTCTCTATGAACTGTGCTCACGTTCCCCGTGCTCCACTTTATCGCATATAAATAGACGTTTTAAATTTGTGGTTTCTAAGTTGATTTTGTCGATGTTGGTCTGTTTCGATAAAAATCGATCGAATTTTTAGGAAAAGAGAAAAGTGAAGATCGAACCTCGCGAAAAAACTGAATTTTAACGAGAACTGACCCTCTTCCAGAACCGCGCACCCTCCAGAACCGCGCGCCCTCCAGAACCAAGCGCCCTCCAGAACCGCGCGCCCTCCAGAACCGCTCACGTTCCCCGTCTCCACTATTATCCGCATATGCGACGTTTTAAATTTGTGGTTTCTAAGTTCATTTTTCTTCTTCTTTTCCTATTATTAATTTTAAAGTTTACGCTCCGATCTTCGCACGAACTATTGTTACTCTTTGCTTCTCGCTTTGGCTTGCTCGTAACGGAGCAAGGCTTTTCTATTGAGCGAAAACTAACCCTCGTTCATATCCGGGCATTGTCCAGATCCGCGCTCGTTCCCAGTCTCTACCCGTTACGTTGCTTTTTAAGAAAAACGAAGCGCGGATCTGGAAAGGTTGCTTAGTAGCCTTATGTGTTAAGACCAATTTCGTAAATAATAATATATTTTAAAAATCTTCTTTAATTGCTATACCTTTCGAGAGTTTTTTAGAAAATCTTTTTTAATCATTATGGCTTGTAATACACCCCGCACGGACCCTAAAATACAAGAAACTCTCAGTACGATTCAAAGTACCGTGAGAGAGTTTCAATACACGGTGAACATGAAAGAAAATAATTTGAAGGAAAATTTTAAAACCCTCATCTGTTTATCTCCATCTTTAGTTGAAAGAAATTAAATTTCGAGTATAAATGAAATAAACAACTTGGATATAGCCCGATGGTTATTTTTTAGTGAAAGGGCCATGAGAAATTTTATTGAACGTAACAAAATTTCAATTTTACATTTAACGTTGGTACATTTTAAAAACCAAAATAGCAAATATGAAAAATGCAAAAATAGAAGATTAAACGAGAACACAATTCGACATTCGTAAGAATTATACGGAAATACCGAAATTTTTAGGTCATTTTCAGATGATATTTACGAGATAGTTGTAACTCATTCTCATTCAATTTGGCTTCCTGGGTTTAATTAGTGAATCGACCGAACGAGAATGAAATAGACTTAACAGGCTTAAATAGCGAATCAACCGAATGAGAATGAGTTATAGACTTAGCCGAAGCCGAAAAATGGATAGTTGTAAGAAATCAAAAACTATCATACTTAGAATAATCAAAAGGTTACAAATAGTACAACGTAGTAAGATCTACAACATACTTTAATTTCAACCTGTTAGGTCATACAAGTTTGAAAATATAAGCCTGTCAATATTATGTCATCTTACACTTCTGGAAATTTCCGATCTATATTGTTAAAGTGTGTAAATATTATTATTATTATTAGAAATTATTAAAATTTATTGTCATAATTCTTTTTTTTTTCAATTTTTATTTAGCATAAAACAATGAAAATAAAATTCATAATTTTGGAAAAAAATCACGTTTGGAAAATGTCAATAAAATATAACATAGACTTGTGTTTTTCTATCCAAATTAATACTATAACATTATTAAAATCTACTTAACATTTAAATTATAATTAAAATTAGTTTGGATAAACACAGACGTAATAATATTTAATGACTGTTTCTCCCCGACGCCATTGTCAGTTTTCCAGTATAGTGGCCAATAAATGGAATTTTTAAATAAATTTTAAAAATATTTATTTCGGATATTTTATT
>JABUQX010076246.1:15000-20499 GCA_015478945.1 Trachelipus rathkii
AATATTATACGTTCTGTGTTTACCAAACTAAAATTTTAATTATAGATTTAAATGTTAAGTAAGATTTAAATAATGTAGTATATTAATTTGGATAGAAAAACACAAGTTTAAGTTATACCCCCCCGAAATTTTCCAAAGTGATTTTTTTCCAAAATTAAAATTTATTTTCATTGTTAGAAGAAAAAAAAAAATTGAAAAAAATAAAATTATATACAAAAAATTTATAAAAATTTATAATAAGAATAAATATTTAGCGCACTGTAACAAATATAGGTGACTTAATATTAACAGTAGCTACGTATGCTACATGAACACGACTTAAAAAAAAAACAGGTTGAAATGTAAAGTATGTATGTAGATCTTACACGTTGTCTACTTTGTAACCTTTTGATTATTTAAGTATGATAGATTTTGATTTCTTACAACTATCGATTTTTCGGTTACAACTTTCGAGACCGAAAGCAAAATTGAATGAGAATGAGTTACAACTATCGATTTTTTTTGGCTTCTGTTAAGTCTATTTCATTCTCGTTCGGTCGATTCACTAATTAAACCCAGGAAGCCAAATTGAATGAGAATGAGTTACAACTATCTCGTAAATATCATCTGAAAATGACCTAAAAATTTCGGTATTTCCGTATAATTCTTACGAATGTCGAATTGTGTTCTCGTTTAATCTTCTATTTTTGCATTTTTCATATTTGCTATTTTGGTTTTTAAAATGTACCAACGTTAAATGTAAAATTGAAATTTTGTTACGTTCAATAAAATTTCTCATGGCCCTTTCACTAAAAAATAACCATCGGGCTATATCCAAGTTGTTTATTTCATTTATACTCGAAATTTAATTTCTTTCAACTAAAGATGGAGATAAACAGATGAGGGTTTTAAAATTTTCCTTCAAATTATTTTCTTTCATGTTCACCGTGTATTGAAACTCTCTCACGGTACTTTGAATCGTACTGAGAGTTTCTTGTATTTAAGGTCCGTGCGGGGTGTATTACAAGCCATAATGATTAAAAAAGATTTTCTAAAAAACTCTCGAAAGGTATAGCAATTAAAGAAGATTTTTAAAATATATTATTATTTACGAAATTGGTCTTAACACATAAGGCCTAAGCAACCTTCCGTTCAGAGCTTGGTGTTATTGACGGGGAACGTGTCGACGTGAAACGGGGGAACGAGCGCGGATCTGGACAATGCCCGGATATGAACGAGGGTTAGTTTTCGCTCAATAGAAAAGCCTTGCTCCGTTACGAGCAAGCCAAAGCGAGAAGCAAAGAGTAACAATAGTTCGTGCGAAGATCGGAGCGTAAACTTTAAAATTAATAATAGGAAAAGAAGAAGAAAAATGAACTTAGAAACCACAAATTTAAAACGTCGCATATGCGGATAATAGTGGAGACGGGGAACGTGAGCGGTTCTGGAGGGCGCGCGGTTCTGGAGGGCGCTTGGTTCTGGAGGGCGCGCGGTTCTGGAGGGTGCGCGGTTCTGGAAGAGGGTCAGTTCTCGTTAAAATTCAGTTTTTTCGCGAGTTTCGATCTTCACTTTCCTTTTTCCAAAATCGAATCTGATTTTTTATAATCGAAACAGACCCAAACATGCGACAAAATCTACTTAGAAACCACAAATTTAAAAAAGCGTCTATTTAATGCTGGATAATAGTGTGAGACGGGGAACGGTGAGCTAGTTCTAGAAGGTGCGCGCGGTTCTTGGAGGGCGCGTGGTTCTGGGGCGGAGTGGTTCTGGAGTGCGGGTGTCTTGAACGTTGCTGTTCGGCAGGGTGCGCGGTCGGGTGCGCCTTCGATCCCTGGAAGTGCGCGGTTCTCGTTAACATTCAGTTTTTCGCGAGGTTCCGATCTTTACTTTTTTTCTTTCCTAAAAATTCCGATCGATTTTATCGAAACAGACCACATCGACAAAATAACTTAGAAACACAAAATTAAAACACACGTCCTTTTATGCGATAAGGAGGTTGGAGACGGAGAACTAGAACACAAGTTTTAAAACATGTCCATTCTGCGGATAATTAGTGGGAAAAGCACGGGGAGACGGTAGAAATCGTTTTCTGGAAGGGTTGCGCGTTTCTGGAGGGAGGAATTCTTAGACGTGACAGGTTACTGGGTCGTGCGGGTGGGTTCTGAGGTGGCTGGTTACTGGAGATTGCGCGGTTCAGAACAGCGGTTCGGAGCGTGCGGTGGGTTCTGGAAGGTCGGTCTGGAGGGTGCGGGTTCGAGGGTCGCGGTTCTGGAGGGTGCGGGTTTCTGGCAAGGTGCGCGGTTCTCGTTAAAAATTCAGTTTTTATTCGCAGAGGTCGACTCTTACGTTTTTTTCCTTTCACTAAAAAATTCGATCGATTTTGTATCAAACGACCAACATCCGACAAAAGAACATTAGAAACCAACAAATTAAAACGTCCATTTAATGCGGAATAAATAGTGGAGACGGGGAACGTGAACGGTTCTGGAGGGTGCGCGGTTCTGGAGGGAGCGCGGTTCTAGAACGTGCGGTTCTGGAGCGTGCGTGGTTCTGGAGGGTGCGTGGTTCTGGAGATTGCGCGGTTCTAGAACATGCGGTTCTGGAGCGTGCGTGGTTCTGGAAGGTGCGGTTCTGGAGGGTGCGCGGTTCTGGAGGGTGCGCGGTTCTGGAGGGTGCGCGGTTCTCGTTAAAATTCAGTTTTTTCGCGAGGTTCGATCTTTATTTTTTTTCTTTTCCTAAAAATTCGATCGATTTTTATCGAAACAGACCAACATCGACAAAATGAACTTAGAAACCACAAATTTAAAACGTCCATTTATGCGGATAATAGTGGAGACGGGGAACGTGAACGGTTCTGGAGGGTGCGCGGTTCTGGAGGGAGCGCGGTTCTAGAACGTGCGGTTCTGGAGCGTGCGTGGTTCTGGAGGGTGCGTGGTTCTGGAGATTGCGCGGTTCTAGAACATGCGGTTCTGGAGCGTGCGTGGTTCTGGAAGGTGCGGTTCTGGAGGGCGCGTGGTTCTGGAGGGCGCGTGGTTCTGGAGGGCGCGCGGTTCTTGAACGTGCAGTTCTGGAGGGTGCGCGGTTCTGGAAGGGGGTCAGTTCTCGTTAAAATTCAGTTTTTTCGCGAAGTTCGATCTTTACTTTTTTTCTTTTCCTAAAAATTCGATCGTTTTTTATCGAAACAGACCAACATCGACAAAATGAACTTAGAAACCACAATATAAACGTGGCGGCAACACGTGGCAATAACCCAGGAATAATTTGAGATATCGTAAAACTAAAATCAGTCGTAGGGTCCTTAGGTACTCCTCATAAGTTTAAGGGGGTACGGGGGGTTCCTGGGACAAGTTTCAAAATTTCCGGAGCTTCTGCTAAGTCTATCTCATTCTCGTTCGGTCGATTCACTAATTAAACCCAGGAAGCCAAATTGAATGAGAATGAGTTACAACTATCGACTTCTCGGCTTCGGCTAAGTCTAACTCATTCTCATTCGGTCGATTTCTCTCTTTTTAACGAAGATGCCATGCTGCCATGTTTATATATTCAAAACTGTATGACCTGCAGCCCCCTCCTTCCCCCCCCTGGAAAGATATTTTCCTTTAAAAATGGTAATTTGTAACTTTTTTTGAAAAACAGGCCAATAACTCAGGAATAATTTGAGATATCGTAAACGTAAAACTAAAATCAGTCGTAGGGTCCTTAGGTAATAATTTTTAAAATTCACGAGATATCGTAAAACTAAAATCAGTCGTAGGGTCCTTAGGTACTCCTCATAAGTTTAAGGGGGTACGGGGGGTTCCTGGGACAAGTTTCAAAATTTCCGGAAAAAAACCCTAAGTGTTCCCCCTTTGGGTGAGGTGATGGAACGAAAAACCGTTCCCTTTATTATGGCTTTTCGCCAAAAATTTAAATTGATCGTTCCCTTTAGAAATTTTTTCCAACAGAAATAAAAAAAAATAACGGAATTTAGGCCGTAAACTAGCGTGCCTCCTTACAGTAGGTCATAACTAATTGATAGATTGAAATTGCATTTACGTACGACCATTATTTTTTTTTCTACGAATTTTTAAAATTCACGAGGTAACGTTCCCTTTAGTGCGATTTTATTATGCGTTTTGGCACAAATTTGATCTTCTTGTTCCCTTTACTTACAAAGAATTTAGATCGGAAATTTCCAGAAGTGTAAGATGCCATAATATTGACAGGCTTATATTTTCAAACTTGTATGACCTAACAGGTTGAAATTAAAGTATGTTGTAGATCTTACTACGTTGTACTATTTGTAACCTATCGATTTTTCGGTTACAACTTTCGAGACCGAAAGCAAAATTGAATGAGAATGAGTTACAACTATCGATTTTTTTTGGCTTCTGCTAAGTCTATCTCATTCTCGTTCGGTCGATTCACTAATTAAACCCAGGAAGCAAAATTGAATGAGAATGAGTTACAACTATCGACTTCTCGGCTTCGGCTAAGTCTAACTCATTCTCATTCGGTCGATTTCTCTCTTTTTAACGAAGATGCCATGCAGCCATGTTTATATATTCAAAACTGTATGACCTGCAGCCCCTTACTTCACGTACCTGGAAAGATATTTTCCTCTAAAAATGGTAATTTGTAACTTTTTTTGAAAAATGAAATAAATATATCGGAAATGGCCAATTTGGTGCTAAAGAAATCAAAAATCTAAACATGGCGGCAACGCATGGCAATAACTCAGGAATAATTTGAGATATCGTAAAACTAAAATCAGTCGTAGGGTCCTTAGGTACTCCTCATAAGTTTAAGGGGGTCCGGGGGGTTACTGGGACAAGTTTCAAAATTTCCGGAAAAAAAACCTAAGTGTTCCCCCTTTGGGTAAGGTGATGGAACAAAAAACCGTTCCCTTTATTATGGCTTTTTGCCAAAAATTTAAATTGATTGTTCCCTTTAGAAATTAGAAATTTTTTCCAACAGAAATAAAAAAAAATAACGGAATTTAGGCCGTAAACTAGCGTGCCTCCTTACAGTAGGTCATAACTAATTGATAGATTGAAATTGCATTTACGTATGACCATTATTTTTTTCTACGAATTTTTAAAATTCCCAAGGTAACGTTCCTTTTAGTGCGATTTTATTATGCGTTTTGGCACAAATTTGATCTTCTTGTTCCCTTTACTCACAAAGAATTTAGATCGGAAATTTCCAGAAGTGTAAGATGCCATAATATTGACAGGCTTATATTTTCAAACTTGTATGACCTAACAGGTTGAAATTAAAGTATGTTGTAGATCTTACTACGTTGTACTATTTGTAACCTTTTGATTATTCTAAGTATGATAGATTTTGATTTCTTACAACTATCGATTTTTCGGTTACAACTTTCGAGACCGAAAGCAAAATTGAATGAGAATGAGTTACAACTATCGATTTTTTTTGGCTTCTGCTAAGTCTATCTCATTCTCGTTCGGTCGATTCACTAATTAAACCCAGGAAGCAAAATTGAATGAGAATGAGTTACAACTATCGACTACTCGGCTT
>JABUQX010076247.1:5000-12500 GCA_015478945.1 Trachelipus rathkii
AGGGGGTGTTGCAACACCAAAGTTTCATCCGCTAAGCGCAAATTACGCAGATGAGAAGCAGACCGCAGGCTTAAATGAGTGAGATATTAAATTCCAGCAGGGAACGCAGAAATGGAAGAAGAATTCCCACAGAACGAGGTGGCAGGAAAAGAAGTAAGCACCGGCAGGAACTACCTGGGAGTTACCAGATCCACACAAAAACTCGTGGCAGACACAGCACCCCTTGTGCTACGAGGGCGTCGTAAAGGTGGTCGTACGCGAGGTGACAAGTTCCATCGAGCACCTGCCGCTGTGGTACCTATAGAAAAGATGATAAAAGTACAACATGGCACCGCAAAGAATAGAGGGTCCAAATGAACTGGAAAGTAAAGGACAGTTTATAAGCCTTTTGGCTTTGACTCGACACATGTCCCAAAAGCCAGGTGAAACCAGAGCCCCCAAAGATATGAGAACAGTACTCCATACAAGGGCGGGATTGAGACCCTTGTATAGCTGGGAGTAACTGAGAAAGGAAAAAAATCTCGCAGTCTAACGAACCTACCAGTTTCTTTGAGGCTGCCCTAGCAACAGTTGTGATGATGAGGTTCCCAAAAGACAGTTTTTTGGCTTATGTAAGGTTTGCCAAAGGATGTTATATTGTCAACAGGAGAGACGAGAGAGAGTCGAAAGAAAGGAAAGTTAGAAGGTGTTTAAGAGGGAGATTTGTAGAAGTTGAGTTTTAAAGAATTGAATTTCCAAGGTTGAGACGACCCAAATCGGAAATTCTATCCAGATCAGCGAGAATAAATCGGAAAGATTAAGACGAGAATCAAATTCTAGAATAAAAGAAGGAGCAGAATTGAAATGGAGTTGAAGAGTGAAGGTCGAGTCATCGCATAAGAGTGGATAGAGTTAGATTGCAGGTGAGAAGATCATTAATGAAAGTATAAAAATAAAGTAGGAGATAAGACCGAACCCTGAGGAGCACCACTATTGACAAAAAGAAGAAGAAGTCGCTCCATTAACCACATCCGATATTGAGCGACAATGAAGAAGCTAGACATAGTAAGCAAAGAGAAGGAGGAAACCCAAAGGAGGGGAACTTGGAGAGCAGTGACGCGTGCCACACTCGGTCAAATGCTTTGGAATATTCGAGCGCCACCACGGCAAGTCTCCCCGTAGTTCTAAGAGCGGGAAAACGATAAATCGGTTAAATAGGAAAGTATATCGCCAGTAAGACCTTGAAACGCCGAAAGCCGTACGGTGAATCGAAAGAAGAGAATGGAGAATTCCCAGATGGCTATAGAAGTGAGAGTTAGAAGTATTCAAAGATCTTAAATAGAATACAAGTGAGAGCTATAGGGCGATAGGTAGAAGGATTCAGAGGAGCTTTCCTTTTTATAGGAATAGGTTGGACCATGTGCGTGCTTCCAAACAAGTGAGGGAAAGTGCTAGTATTGAGAAATAGAGAAATATAGTTGAACGAGGGCGGGGTCAGCACGTAAGAACATTCCTTAAAACTCGGGGAGGAATGCATCCGGGCCACCCGCCTTGCGTAACGTTCATAGATCTCAGGAGCGCCGTGTACCCGATCAAATGTAATCATAACAAGGTAAAGACATAGGACACCTGAGAGGAGAAGGTGGAGGAGGAGGAATGCCAGAATCGTCCAAGGTTGAGTTAGAGGAAAATAGGAGGCCGAAGAGATTGCCTTTTCAGTTGGAGAGTTAGCAACTGAGCCATCAGATCGAATAAGAGGGGCAAAAGATGATTTACAGAAAATGTTAGAGATGTTTTTGGCAAGAGGCCAGAAAGATTTGTCAGTAGGAGATCCAAGGAGGTTAGCGCACTTTCGTTGGATGAAAGCCCGCTTTGCTCGTCGAAGAGTATCCCTGCAACGATTTCTAGCTGAGTGAAAATTAGCAAGAGTGGATAGAGAAGCGAGAAATTTTTCCACTCCCGATACGCGCTCTCTCTAGCCTGAATGGCCAGAGAACAGTACGATCGAACCATGGATTATGAGGAGAGAAAGATTTAGTCAAGAAGAATGAACCTGCTCATCCCGTCAACGATTACAGCTTCCCACCTTAGTGGCAGAAGCCGAAACGTCATCAGAGTCAAAGCAGTCATTCCAATTTATAGTTAGCGACGTAATCGACCGCAAGGCCCGATCAAAGTGCCCGAAAAAACGCATAGGGCAGGTTGGAGCTGTTGGAGAGAAAGTATTGAAATTAAGAGATATATGGTTGTGGTCAGATTTACCATAGGAACGAAATGGTGCATTTATAGAAGAAAGGACTAGTGGAAACCATAGGTCAAGTGTTTGTTCAAAGAATTGGTTGGATTAAAAGAGTAGTTGTGAAATAGAAAAACAGTGTGTTACAATAGTAATGGCAATAAGTTTCAATCATGGGAATAATGTGTTAAGAAGTGGTGGGTCCCACAGGGTTCAGAAGCTGGGGTTACTATTGTCCTCATATATAATAAGGTGATTTAGACCATGGACTTAAATGCAAGGTTTCTAAATTAGCACATAATATTACAATGGCCACCTCAGTTAGGAAAAGTGAAGGATGTATAAAGATTCAAAATGATCTTGATAAACTTCTTGGGTGGGCAGATAAGTGGCAAATGAATTTTTATAGTAAAAATTGTAAGGTTCTTCACCTAGGTTTTCTCAAATAAAAGTTTTAACTGCGATATGAATGGGGATTGGCTTGAGTCTGTGGACCAAGAAAAAGATTTAGGTGTGATTATAGGCAGTAATTTGAAAGTAGCTAATCAGTGTTTGGAAACAAATAATAAAGCTAATAAGATCTGGGCATAATAATCGCAAATGTTGTTACAGGAGCAAAGAAGTAATAAGTAACCCTAATAATAGCTATGTTAGGCCATTAATAGAGTATCCTGCACAAGTTTGGGCCACTTTAATTAAAGAAATGACTTATGATAATGCTAGAGAGATGCAAAGTAAGAGCAACAAGGATGATTTCTGGTTTGAGTGTAAGAGCTATGAAGAGAGGCTGAAGGAGTTAGGAATGTTTTCAGTAGAAAGACGATTTCTCAGAGGGGACATGATACAAGTCTACAAAATTTTTACATCTATTGATAATACGGAAACCAATAAATTCTTCATAGTAGAGCACGGACGGGAAACCAGGGGGCATAACAAGAAAATTAAGAAGAAAGCATGCCATCTTGATATAAGAAAGCATTCTTTCAGCATAGAGTTGTTAAATTTTGAAATGGTTTGCCACAGCAGGTTGTATATACAATTGTATATATATATATTATATATATATATATATATATATATATATATATATAATATATTAATATATACTAATATATATATATATATATATATAATATATATATATTATATATATAATATATATATATAATATATATTATTTTATATATGTCCGAAATAGGGAACCGGGAACTGTAGCGATGACTGCTGGAAAATGCCACGCCTCGCCACTTTTATTCTTCACTACTCAGTTTCTTGTCCTTCCAAAGTTCTAGTTCTTCTTCTATGCCTTCTAAGTGGTAAAAACTATAAAATGAAGCTGTCTTTTCCTTTAACTCATCGATTGTTATGAGTAGCATGTGGAAAGGATGTAAATATGTCAAGGCATAAGCAGGTGTATTTTCAGTAGAAAACCGTAATTCCAAAGAAAAGGCTATAGAATCTAGATACAGAGTTAGTAAGGATCCTCTCCAGAACTCCGTGGGATTTGTTGCTGGATGGTTGCTGCGGTGCAGCTGCCAGTAGTATCAGGGCCATCTGAGAGCTGAACAATCCTTTTCGATATGAAAAGGGAATAGAGTATCGGTCTTGAAAACCTGGAAATATAAATCTATGTATGTGTTTAAGCTCGAAACAGGGTAAATTTCCAAAGTCTCTAGGATGTATATAGGGGTACCTCCCCCCGAGGGTCGACGCGAATATAAGGGTTACGCCCTTGTTGCGGGTTCTGAGCGAGCGAAGATTAGGCTTACGGGCAAGATCGGTCACCTGTTGACAGACAGACAGAAGGTCTGTCTGTCAGACAGACGCGCGCGTGTGCACACACACCCCTCTCCATTATTATTATTATTATCATTAGATCGTAAAAATTGAGCTCACGGAGTGAGCTCAATTTTGAGCTGACTTCAGCTCAACCCTTTGGTCCTTCTGCGGTTCCATCTCAGCACCGCACAGCACCGCACCGAACCGAATCGCGCTGCATCGCTCCGCCTCCAACTTCGGTTCCATATTCCGACAGCAAAGGCTAAACCAGTTCTATCCCATTCCGACTCCGACTCCGACTCCCTGTATATATATAAATATATATAGGCAGTGGCGGCTCGTCTATATGGGCTCCAGGGCTGCAGCCCCTCCAAATTAAAAATGCCAGGCATAGGATGTTGATAGAAATATGAAATTTTTGCCAAAGAAAAGTGATCTGATTTTTTTTTTAACAATTTAATACATAAAAAAGTAGTATTCAATTAAGAAAATAACAAATTAATGCTTTTTGCAACTGCAAATTGTGCGTACGATATTTATTTCAATATATCTAATTAAATAAAACAAGGGCTGTAATTTTGTCGCCCATAAAAAAAGCCAACTTTATAAGTTCTTAAAAATAAGACAAATCTAGCAACTTAGCAAAATAAAGCATACTAAATTTCTATAGTACCTTTTGTAAAGTTGCTAGTTTGGCTTTTTTTTACTTCATAGCAACCTGGAATTTTTTCTCATATAAAAAATAAAGTTAAATTTGAGAAAGTTGCTATATTTGTCCATGTATGTCCTCTTTTTACTTGTATTTAGAGACACTAAAGTCAGTTTTTTCGCATCTTGCATGGGGAGAGTTTGTGTTTATTTTTTTGTGCGAGAAATAACAGTGCAAATATAGAACCAATGAAATAATTACTGGTGTTGTAATATATATATATATATATATATATAGAGAGAGAGAGAGAGAGCTTCTATATATATATATATATATATATATATATATATATATATATATATATATATATATATATATATATATATATATATATATATATATATATATATAGAGAGAGAGAGAGAGAGAGAGAGAGAGAGAGAGAAGAGAGAGAGAGAGAGAGAGAGAGAGAGAGAGATCCTCTCTCTTTCCTGCTTATAAAAAAATCAGAGAACATATTTGAAGAGAGAGAGAGAGAGGAGAGGAGAGAGAGAGAGAGAGAGAGAGAGAGAGGAAGAGAAGAGAGATGAGAAAGGAGAGAGAGAGAGGCCAAAATCTAGAATAAACACGCATAGATATTTTTTCGTTTCTGACACCTCTGAAATACATTTTATTTTAGGCTTTGCATTACAGAATGTGTTGTATGCATGCAAATCGATTTTAAAAAAAAAAAAAAGTTTCTATATTATGCACACATTTACACAAATATAAAAAATTAGGTAAATAGTCCGTATGAGGGTAATCCTATCAGATATTGAATATTTTAGAAAAGATAATCGATTTTATATTTCCATCTAGTGTTCCATCTAAAGTTCAAATGTAATGTGCTTTTAATTACAGAATGTGTTCGAATGCATGCAATCGATATTTAAAAAAAAAAAGTTGTAATTTATGGCTTTATGCACACACATAAATATAAAAAATTATTTTACTAGATTGTTATATATATATATATATATATATATATATATATTATATCTATTTTTATATATATATATATATATATATATATATATATATATATATATATATAATATATATATTATATATATATATATATATATATATATATATATATATATATATATATATATATATATATATATCCTGCAGCCCCTCCACGCCAAGTTTACACGAGCCGCCACTGTATATATATATATATATATATATATATATATTATATATATATAATATATATATATATATATATATATATATATATAATATATATATATATATGTACGCCACATCTACAAAAATATATTTAATTTTTTTATATATATATATATATATATATATATATATATATATATATATTATATAAACAAAAATATATATTCTCTCATCTTATATATATAATATATATATATATATATAGTAATATATATATATATATATATATTATAAACCCCAAAATTTATCCTCTAACTCTCCTAAATATACAAACTGATTTAGATGATCAGATGTTAGCCTATTTCGTTTGTCTAAACAAACATTATTTAACAAAGATACCGTACGTTCCGAAGGTACAGAAGTTGCATTGGCAGTAAAATATCGCTACTATAAACATAGCAGGGAATGCATTTTTACTGTCGATCCAAAACTTTAATGGATCAAATTTTCTTGGTAGGAAAGGCTGATTTAAATATTATTTTATTTCATTTGGCATACTGCCTTGCATAAGTAATGGAGCATTTGGGGTATTTTTAGCAACTTCTTCATGAACATCCCAAAGGTCACCTCTTTCATATTAGTCTCTTCTTTTTGCGAAGGATACTTGTTTCCCCAAATCCTTTAAATTTTCAAGGACTTCTTTACTTATTGTTTGGATAATTTTAGATGCAATCAAGAAAGATTGAAAATGCATTTTTTAAAATCTTGGATCGAGAACTGTTGCAGCTTATACCAACAGGTTATTTTTTTTTCTAGAACTCCTAATCTTTCATTTACCAGGGTGCATAGAGTTTGCTTTAGCATTAAAATCACACTAGACTTGGGGTTTATTTTATCCATTTTTTCTTAAGCAATTGCACATGGGAATTACCATGCTCACGGTTAAGTATTTTGCTCCCGATAATTCTTTTGTAGCTGATTGTAGCTCAAATTTTTTGTAATTTTATTATGCCAACTAAGTTAACAATTTCTTTTAATAAATCTAATATATATATTATATATATATATATATAATATATATATATATATTTAACTTATATTATATAATAATATATATATATATATATATATATATATATTACTTTTAAAGTAAACACTAATCATGGACCTGAATTAGCAGTGGATTTAATTTTACAAATTAAATAAAGTTTCAAATTTCAGATTAAATTAAAATTCAATTAAAGATTTAACATTAACATCAAAACTAGTTTTGCCCTGTATTATATAGGATACTTTCATTACTTTTTATAAAAATCTAATTTGAAATTTCATGAAAATTGTTTCTCCCCTATAGGAGGCCTACTTCTTCTCTTGTTTGATCATCTGACCTCCTTCCCTCCTCCTCCTCCTCCTGAGTCAGACAAAATGTCCCCAACATCCAAACGCGCCTGAAAAATACACATTTTCCTAAAATGTTATTTTATAAAAAAAAGAAAACTGCTCGAAATTTCTAGAAGTAAAAAAAAAATATCGTTGATTCGATACTGAGAATAAAATATCGATATATCGACTGAAAAAATATCATCGATATTTTTTCGATACTATCGAAAAAATATCAATATCGATATATATATATATATATATATATATTATATATATAATATATATATATATATTATATATA
>JABUQX010076247.1:20000-25000 GCA_015478945.1 Trachelipus rathkii
GCTTGACGTTTCAAGATTAGGGTTTCGAAGGTCGGTGAGACCGATTCTAATGTTTGTAAGACCGATTTCAGAGATTTTGAATCTGAACCAAGGGGCTTAGCCCCCAAAAGGGTTCTTTTTGGTTCCTTGAAGGTTTCAAATGATGGGAGATCATTTTTGATGGCTCCAATCTATTTATCTAGGGTTTTATTCCCATATCGATAGTAGTAAGAGGACAGATTCTCCGCTACTCTCCTTGAAATCGACCCGTGAAATGACTTTCACTTTTCTGCGTATATATATATCTACCTGGGATAGGCTTATCGTATCGCCCTAAAATTTGGCCGCGCGCTATGTGGTGACATAACCTCGTCGTAGATGAGGTTACGTGTCCGTGCTCCCCGGAAGGGGGTACTGGCCCCCTAAAAATAGGAAATGCCCGTAGAAGGATGAAATTTGGAGAAATAAGACGGAGCCGGAGTCGGAGCCGGATCCGGATTTGTATCCTAATAGGTACTGGTGCGGTGCCGAGTTAGTAAATATTTGTATAATAATACAGTATTGGTGTCCTTATATATGTTATCGAACCCGTAAATCTCGAATATGAGGATTATAAGTTCGTAAAAGGTGTCTGGGGATCCGCCGAAGGGATCCCAGTAGAAATGGACGGAATGCATAAGAGAAGTGAAGAAAGGAGTCGGAGTCGGAGTCAGAGAAGGAAGAAGTTGGAGAAGGAGTTAGAGTCAGAGGAGTAAGAGTTGACAGAGGCACCGGTGCGGTGCTGAATTAATAAATATTCGCTTAGTCCCAGATTAGTATCAAAATATATGTTTATAAAGTCGTAGAACTCGAATATAAGGGTTGTACGTTCGTAAAGGGTGTCTGGGGACCCCTCCAGAGGGGTGTGCCCCAGAAGAAATGCACGAAGCGCAAAACAGCAGCAGCAGAAGAAGATGGAGGAAGGAAGAAGGAAAAAGGAGGAAGGATGCATCTTACAAAGATTACCCGTCTTCTAAAGGTTGAAGACTGACATTTCTATTTTCAAATCTCGTTTTCTTTTTATAAATGTCAACTAAAATATATTGTGCGCTATTTTATTCTGTGTTAATTCAAATTTTGTAATTTATTTTCCAATTTTTATTGTATATTATTTATTTTTTAATTTATTTTTATTTTATTTCGTTTAAAAATATATTTTTTAATAAATTTTTTTATGCTTTTAATGTTTATAACGTATAAAATTTGCGTTTTTACACCACCTAAAACAATAAATCAGTAAATCAAACCATCCACCTTCCCCTCCCCACCCCACCCGTGATCTATTGATATATTGATTCAAGTCATATTTTGTATAACATAACACAAAACTTTTATTATTTTTATGTTCATAACGTAAAAAAATTACATATTTACACATCCTAAAGCAGAAAATCAGTAAATCAAACCACCCACCCTACCCTCCCCACCCCACCCGTGATCTATTGATCTATTGATCTATTGGTTCAAGTCATATTTTGTATAACATAACACAAAACCTTTATTCTTTTTATGTCTATAACGTAAAAAAAATGCATTTTTACACACCTTAAAGCAGTAAATCAGTAAATCAAACCACCCACACTACCCTCCCCACCCCACCCGTGATCTATTGATTCAAGTCATATTTTATATAACATAACACAAAACCTTTATTCTTTTTATGTTTATAACTTAAAAAAATAGCGTTTTTACACACCCTAAAGCAGTAAATCAAACCACCCACCCTATCCCTCCCCACCCCATCCATGATCTATTGATTGAAGTCATATTTTGTATAACATAACACAAAACTTTTATTTATTTTTATTTTATTTTGTTAAAAATATATTTTTTACCAAAGTATTTATTCATTTTATGTTTATAACTTAAAAAAATTAGCATTTTACACCTCCTAAAGCAATAAATCAGTAAATCGGTAAATCAAACCACCATCCCTCCCCTCCGCCCCTCCTCCCATCATCCTATGATCTGTTGATCTATTGTTTCATGTCACATTTCGAGTATCATTTTGGATAAACATAACAAAAAATCAAGTTCTTTATACACTGACCAACGAATATATGCTAACGTAACAAAGTTTTCATATTAATAAAGGTAAAATAGCATCACCTGAACTAAGAATATAATGTACAACGACAAACGTAACACATCTTAAGGACGAATAAACTGTTAACATTAACAAAGTTCCACACTTAACAACAGTAAAGTAACTAACATAGCATACAAAAACGTAACCTATTCACACTTTATCAAGCATATCTCTAACATATCAATGTTAATTTTACATTAACATGGTAATATTTAACAAAAATTTATCATAACCTTGTCTAATTATCATACTGATCAACGAATATATGCTAACGTAACAAAGTTTTCACATTATTAAAGCTTACATAGCATCACCTGGACTAAGAATATAATGCACAACGACAAACCTAACACACCTTAAGCAAGAATAAACTGCTAACATTAACAAAGTTCAATCCTTAACAACAGTAATGTAACTAACATAGCATACAAAAACATAATATATTCACACTTTGTCAAGCATACTTCTAACATATTAATGTTAATTTTACATTAACATGGTAATTTTTAATAAATATTTATCATAACCTTGTCTAATTATCATACAGACCAACGAATATATGCTAACGCAACAAAGTTTTTATATTCACATTGTAATATTTAACAAAAATTTATCCTAACCTTACCTAACTATCATAATTCCCAACGAATAGTTGCAAACATAACAAAGTTTTATCCAAACATAACATAAAAATAAGTTCTTTGAATAAAATATCATAGTAAAATGTAATAGTTTACTGATCCTGAAGCTGTAAAGTCATATTTCGAGTATCATTTTGGATAAACATAACATAAAACTAAGTTCTTTATATACTGACCCATGAATATATGCTAACGTAACAAAGTTTTAGCATCAATAAAGCTAACATATCATAACCTGAACTAAGAATATAATGTACAACGACAAACCTAAAATACCTTACGCACGAATAAATGGCCAATATTAACAAAGTTCCATACTTCACAACAGTAAAGTTACTAACATTGCATACAGAACGTAACATATTCACACTTTTTCAAACATATTTGTAACATATCATTGTTATTTTTACCTTAACATAGTAATATATATATAAAAAAAATAAATCATAACCTTACCTAATTATCATACAGACCAACAAATATATAAGGTAACAAAGTTTTCAAATCAATAAAGCTAACATATCATAACCTGAACTAAGAATATAATGTAAAACGACAAACCTAACATAGCTCACGTATGAATAATCTGCTAATATTCACAAAGTTCCCTACTTATCAAGGGTAAAGTAGCTAACATTACATACAAAACTCAATGTATCCCCACTTTTCCGACATATCAGCAACAGCTAAAGCAGTATTATCTAACAACATCCCTTAACATAGTGACCAATCTATCAAAGATACCAGCATCTTGAACAAGGAATTGATACCACCTTCATCAAAGTGTCACTCATATCAAATATAACATCATTTTGAACTATGAATAAACTTAGACATTAGCAAAATTCTCGGGCTAACCTAACATTACTCAGCAAAAACTTAACCTAAGCCCACGTTTCTAACACATCATCACCAGTTAACACAGTAATATCTTACGAAACTTATCATTTCTCTAGCAAATCAGTGTTAATTTCACATTGTTATAGTAATATTTAACAAAACGTAACAGAAATTGAACATATCTAACATATCTAACACTTACAATGGGCGAAACCTACAATATATACTAACATTTGGAAATACGAATAAGACAGTAACATTTGATCCTATGAATAACTTCTCAACCTACCCCTCATTACACAGCAAAACTCAACCTATCCCTACTTTTCAATCATATCATCAGCAGCTAGAGCAGTATTATCTAACAAAATTCCTTAGCGAAGTGTCTAAACTATCAAAGACACCAGCATCTCTAACTATGAAGTGATACTACATTCATCAAAGTGGCTTGCAAATCAAATATAACATCATTTTGAATTATGAATAAAAATGGACATTAGCAAAATTCTCTGTCATGCATCATAAAATAACTTATCGATGATACAGATCAATGAATAAACGCTAACATAATATTTCCTGAACTAAAAACATATAGTACCATAACATACCTGACATGCATTAAGCGTGAATAAACTGCCGAAATTAACAAAGTATAAAAATCTCAAGCTTTACTATAGACAAACTGGTAGGTTTGGCACAGCGCATCATACAGAGACGATTTGGCAGAACTGTAAGCTTTCAATTATTATTATTATTATTATTATTATTGCAATCATAATTATTTTTACTACAACTATTTTACCCATATATATTATAATTTCTCCTATTTCTAACACAACCGCCGATAGAGCGGTTAAACTACCACCAGTTCAACAATTATTACCGAAAATTTTGTGCGTTATAATACTAATTCTCTTCATTGATTTATCCACATCATATATTTATATTTTAAAGATGGATGTACCATCCTCATTGCAAGCAACTCTGATGCTTCACTTTCAAAAATAATTCCACTAGACTCTGAATACACCTATCCGGACATATTAAAACAACAAAAGACACCTGGGCTGAGCCACTTTTCTCTCTTCCACTACAACATCAGAAGCCTTAAACAACATCACAATACTTTTCTGAACTATCTAAGTTACCAAAATGTCATAATTGACTGCATAGTATTAACTCAAACATTTATGAATGAACATAACAACAGGTTATATCGATCCCAAGATATACCGAAACACATGCATTTCGATGTAAACAAACGGGGTTTGGGCGTTTCACTTTACTTAAAGAATGGCATCTATACATCCCATGAAGTCATAATTTCACTTGTTAACTCTCACATAGAGACACTAGCAATTCGTGTAAAATTAAAATCGACTCAACTAATTTTAATGGGAGTATATCGACCC
>JABUQX010076249.1:0-2500 GCA_015478945.1 Trachelipus rathkii
TCGATATTATATATATATATATATATATATATATATATATATATATATATATATATTATAATATATTCTATGATATACATATTTTATCTATATATAATATTAATATATATATGCAGCACCTCCTCCTTGAATAGGGCTCTGCCAGTGAGTGGTGGTGACAATGTAAATTATTATATATATATATAATTATTTATATATATATATATATATTAATATTATATAATATTTATATATATATAAATCAATACATCGCAATCCGCGATGTTAAACAAACATTCCGCATACCGCATCCGCGGATGTGGAAAAAAATGACATCCGCTGCATCACTAATATTATTATATATATATATATATATATATATATATTATATATATATATAATAATATATATATATATATATATATATATATATATATGTGTGTGTGCGTGCGTACGTGCCCGTGTGTGTGTGTGTGTGCGTGCGTACGTGCCCGTGTGTGTGTGTGTGCGCGCGCGCGTTTCACTTCATTTACCAAAAAACAATAAACAACTAAAAACTATAATTATTATCAAATAAACTAAAAGTAGGAATAAGAAAATTCTAAAAACAATTTTACTTCTGAAATTGTTTCAAATCCTAATTATACTTTAAATAAATGAGAGAATTTTAAATCTAAATAAGAAAACCAAGAAAGGCAATTTATTACGTAAATAAAAAAAATAGTCAATAGGAAATATTTAAAAACTTTTGCAGCTTTTTTTCAAATAAGAACAATGGAAAATAAAAGGCTATTAGTATAACAAAGTCAATATGCAAGCATTAAGTATATATATATATATATATACAGTGGCGTATCCAGAATTTTTTTTCGGGGGGGGCCAAAAACAAATCGTTCTTTACATATATATATATATTTTTATACATTTTTCATTTAAATCTACTTGACACGTTCGGGATAAATTTTATATTAAATTTTTAATATTTAAAAAATATATATATATATATTATATATAGTTATATATAATATTATTATATATATAATTAAAGTGAAAGGACAAAATATTAAATTCCTAAGGAAAATGGAAGAATTTACATATGAATTACTAAAATATTCCTCTAGATTGGATTAATTTAACGCCTGACATGAAGAGTGAGCGAGTCCCGAGATCAACATCTTCAATTTTCTATTTCATATTTCAGATGGTATGTAGAGGAGAGCAAGTCCAGTAAGTCTTCATCTCCAATAATATTTCTTCTGTAGGTTTTTTGTGATGTTTTACTGTTTGTAAGCTTATTTCAACCGTTAAACCATGAACAATGGTAAAATTGCCAGTATTTGGCAACAACATGTAAATATTTGGAAATTGTGACTGCGAAAAAGAAACTAGTCCATCTTTGTGGTTTTTTGGGCGGACCTGTTTGGGGGGGGGGGGGGGGGGGGGGGGGGGGGGGGGGGCCCCCCCTTTTTGCGGGGGTGGGGGGGGATCAAATAAAGGCAGCCCGCCCCCCGCCTAGGCCCCGCCTTTTTGTTTTCTTTTTGTGGGGGGGGGGGGGGTGGGGGGGGGAAAAAAAACAAAAAAAAAAAGAAAAAAAAAACAATTTTTTTTTGGAAGGAAAATGGTAATTCCCATTCTGCTTTTTCTAAATCTTCATTCAGACTTTCGGAATCATCTTTGTAAACTATAACCCAATCTTCTAAATCTTCTCATATGCACATTAGCACTCGTCTCGTGGTATGACAATTGCAGGAAAATTTAAAAAACTTCTTCTATGCTTAATATTAATCATCCAAAAATGGTATAAAAATGGATGTGGGATAATAAGTCTGTGGTTCGGAAGTAGGAATGTTGGGTCTGTATATTTTGGACATTTGTTATTCTTGGTACAGCAATTTCAGTACTCAGTTCAGATTCAGATACGCGCTTTTACACATACTTAAAAAAATCAAGCGGAATTCTAATGTTAAGCATTCTTTCTCTGATGGTTTTCAAGTTTAGTTTTAATTAATGGACTTACGAGATTTGTTATATCTGACAGCGAAGAATTGTGATAAAATTAATTTAACTTCTTCACTTTATATTATTAACGATATGATACTTAAAAATTTTTAGGGTCTAAAAAATTTCGGGGGGGCATGGCCCACCTGGCCCCCCCTAAAGTACGCCACTAGTAATATATATATTTATATATATATATATATATATATATATATATATTGATATATATTATATATATACTATTATATATATAATATATATATATATATATATATTTATATTATACTGTATATATATTCATAATATATATATATTAATATATATTATATTATAATATATTATATATATTATATTATATATTATATATTTATAATAATATATATATATATATACTATATATATTATAATATTATATATATATTATAGATTATATTATAATAATTATAATATATATATAAATATATATATATATATATATATACTATCATATATATAATATAATATATATATTATATATATATAT
>JABUQX010076250.1:0-30000 GCA_015478945.1 Trachelipus rathkii
TATCTAATCAAATGTAAAGATAAACTAGAATATGGAGAAGGGGTTATTTATTATTCTTGAGTAATCTTAGAAATAGTCAACTCGGATATGCTTTGCGTGTTAAGTTCAGCAGAAAACTCCTTTGTATAAGCATTCTGTTATGTATGAGTGAAAAGATACTCTTGGGATATGTTATCAATTGTGGTGAACTAGACTGTATGCATATTAAATAAAGTAGATATTCTGGAGAGTTAATTATAATCAACTAAGGTTATCACAAATTGTTGTTCATGAGATTATTTTATTCCAAGCTTTTCGACTCTTCTTATTATCACTTTATTGCTCTTCACTTAATTTTTGAAGGTTAATTAAGGAGTAATAATGTGAATGAGACATGATAAGTGGCAGGCATAATTTATTGGCTATTATATGGGATGAAGAGTGTCACTGAAGAGTATACTGAATAGGTAGGATAATATTTATATATATAACTTAGCGTGAACTATAATATATACTGCTGAGTAAACATCTAGGTAATACGATTGCTAAATACCTAGGATGAGGTCTATACTTTATATCTTGAATAGGAATTAAGTTAGGCTTGCATCTTATTATTGTGACAGTTCTGATTAGTGATTTTTATGGATTGTTAAATGTTATAAGTAGATGTAAGATGTATAAATAACAAGACTCCTTTATATTTAGCTATAAATTACTAAGGTAGCTCTGCCAAGGACTAGGGAGTTAAGTTAATTCACACCCTTTTATTTATCCTATGGGAACTAAATAAAGGGGTTATTTATTGAGCCTCTTATTATATAAAAAATGCTTATCTTATACAATATTCTGGAAGCATAACAGTTAATATTTATTGTTAGAATATTCCTCACCCTCCATTTAAATATTTAGCTGTGGATTTACTAATAGAAGTTATAATATTATGTAGCTTGGTATTATTAAACTAGCACAATAACCATAAGTATTAAATATCTATAAGAGTTTTTATATAATTAAGAATAATGAATAAATGAATGGCTTAATTACTCCATCAGTAATAGATAAGTATCAAGTGTAATAATGTAGTTAACTTATAAAATATAGTAAATTTACATAAAGAGCAGAAATCCTAGGTGTATTATAATTTATAACTAATGGGTTTTACTTATTAAAAAATTAAACATATAGATATATATATTGCTCTATGTGGTTCATAACTATTAGGTCTTAGTTTATTATGGTTATTAACCAATAGTATTATAGACCAATTAGGCTATTACCCAGTATTACATTGTTGATGTACCACAAGAATCCTTACCTCTATTAATGGTAAATATAAATATTGTTAATATAATTATATAATACAAGTATTAGTATTTTAGATTTATTAAAGTATAAATATAGTATATTCATATATGCTATAAGAAAAAAAGTCCTTAAGAAATCACTGCATGGTAATTTTTTATCTAAATGAGGCTTAGATAAAATAAAGTAAAATTATATAGAATTACTATCTAAGCAAGAGTCTTAGTAAGGTTATATATGGCTATAAAACTAATAGATGTCATACTTCAATACTCTTTGCATAATGAGAATAATTATAAAATTATTTTAATGAATATATAAACAGAAGGTAAAATAGTAAAACCTTCCTATGAAAGACTCAGAAATTCCTCCCTTAGTTTTGAATTTGAATCTTTTCCTTGACGAAAAAGGCTATTTAAAGAAAGTAAGGGCAGTTAATATATAGTGACTACCTTCTTATATTTAATAGCTATATGAAACAAGTACTAATTACCATATTAATGGGTAAGAAATCATTACGTGAGCTTTTATTAAATACATTGCTATTTATATTAACTATGCCCATGAGCAAGTAAAGCATTGGCCATTGGCTACCATTACATCATTTTAAATTACAATTACATAGTATATACTATAGGTAGTATGTGGTATAACCATTAAGGTTAATAGCATGTCATTAGTAATGATACTGTTTTATTATTGATGATGAAATTATACATTGACAAGATAGTATAAAATGCTCTTACTTAACATAGTATACCTATATATACACGTTTCAAGACAATATCCTTAGAAACAATATTATATTTATATATATATATTATTCATATACTCATGAATCTCTATAAAATCTTATAAAACCTTACCAACACACAGGTATTGATTTCACCTCAACTTTATATGTTAAATTTAAATATATAGTATTCTATATATAAACACAACATCTCAAAGTTAGAGAAAATGTATATCTTAATTTCAGCTTGCATTAATAACATCATGAAAGCTAGTATACTAAATATCTATAGAACTAGTACCTATATCATACTATTGAAACACCTCTGATATTTCTGTATAGTACCTTTACAAAATAGTGATTTAATGTAACAAAATTTTAAGTATAACCAATAGTACATCTATAAGTGATACAATAGCTATATTATATTTTTAATAATTATAATGATCTGAGTAGGCAATTATATAATTAGAATGAAAGTTCCTCATTTAATATTATACTACAAAAATATAAGCTTTCAAGGAGGAGTATTTGATAAAAATATACAGATCAAAATAATGATAAAAATTATACAGCTTTTTATATCCTCTATACATGGGACAAGGTAGCCATTGGGAAAGGTTAATAAAAGTAATGAAACAGTGTCTTAATAAAGCTGTTTGGAAAAGAGTAAAGTAGTACCTATTAAAATGTTAGTCATTCATAACTAACACATATCTCGATCCTGACATAGATAAATCAGCACTACATAATATTATTCTCCAGACCCCTATAAACTCTAATAGATTCATGGTCCTATATAGTATATCTGAGAGATAGTTGAAGCTATACTAGTACTACCAATATGTATTTTTTAGAAAGTTCAATAGTTTAATAGTAATTTATTAATATTTAAAATGAAAAATTTTATGATAATATGAAATATCAGATTGGGGACTAGTGGCATACCCACAACAAGGAGGTACTAGTATAAATTCTAACTCTCACTCATATATAATCTAAAATGAACTCTTAATGTAAAGAAGATTTACAAGGCTAGTTATAGTGCAATAGAGGAATTAATCTCCTAAAGGTTCTACCGGGAAACGGTCTAGAACAACTTGTTATTCAGGAGAGTATTTGGGAAGAATATAAAGATAAAATACGGTGAATGTGTGATGCCTAATTATATAAAGGTAACATATACAATTAGTAACCATATATAACCGTCACCCATTTTACCCATGTGTAAATTTAGGATTAAGATAGTAGTTAAGTATAGTGATTTTATATATTGTGTACACTTATAGATAAATAATCATCAGATCAAGTCATATTAATAAAATAACAGGTTTATCTGGTGAGGTAGGAATTGGCATTCAACTCAGAACAACCTTTAATACATACTATACCCTCGAAATTTAATACAAGGATGAGTTGGTAAGTTTATGCAAATGTAAACTATACTCTTGTACATACAACACTACTGTACATAGGAATTGAATAAACACATGACAACAGACTCATTGAGACTACTGTTCTTGGAAGTAAAATAATAATTAATATTAAAAAGCCAATAATAAAAGACTATGATGAAAATAGCTGCTCTTATATACACATGATATAAGAGCATAATTAATATTAGCTAATTCATCAAATTTTAGCTGATCTATAATATTAATAATTGACTAATTAATATAATTATTAAGATTGTGATTATTAAGGTGAGTATATAAATTTTAAGGAATATAGATTTAAGGTTATTTAAAAGTAAAAAGTATAAAATAAAGTAAAAATAAAAAATATTATATATTTTTTTTATAACTAATTGAAAATATTATAAATATATATTATAAAGGAAAACAGCAAGCAACTATAACAGCTTAAGTTAATCACAAATGTGGTTAATCTGCGATATTGCATTCCTACACTAATCTAGCAGAGCTCAAATCTCTCTGAGCCCGCGAATTAGTTGTGAAAATTATTCATTATATATGAAATTTAAGGTACATTTTTCGTAAAAACTATATAAATTTAATACACCAACAGATAAATAATTAAATCTAACAGTATAAAAATTCGACTAAATATTGCTTAAGTATATATATAGACTATCATTAATATATACCTAGCTCTACAGGTCACATGTAACACCAACACCTAAACAATATCAGGTCAGTATATTAATATTATGAATTTCCAGTATAATAATAAATTTTATTTTACAGTAATTTTCCAGTATTAATGTGAACCTATAAGTATTTACCTTTGTCTTATTACTTCCCCTCCTCGGGTACGTACACCTTAATGTGTAGGGCGCCAACCCTGCTATCCGATGAATGCTCGGGGCGCTGCGTACGTGTCATGGTCGCCGTCAGTTTCACATTCTGCTAGTAACTTGTCAAGTAAAGGTCAAAAGGAAGTAGTTGTATATGTGGTATTAAGAGTAAAATCGTTAAAATACAATGTGGCGGTAGTGCACAGTTTAAGAAAGTAGAAAGGCACCTCCAGAATAGAGAGCTCAAGTAGACCATTGAGCATCTCATTTCCTCTCTCTTTTTACTCAACTCGTAGTGATCACTTGAAAATATAGACGATCGATAGGAGCAGTTATATATCAAAAAGTTATAATTGACCACTTGATCACATGACTTTCATTTATAATGACGGTTAATAATGTTTTAATACTTGTATATAAGTTATAGTTAATTAAATGATTAAGGATATAACGAGATCACCTTTAAATGAGAGAGAAAAACCCTTTATCAAAAACCTTTGGAAATTCCTATCCGTAAATTTATAAATATCATCATCTGTCTTTAAATTAACTAGTCTTAATTATATAGTACATAATTTAAAGTAAATTGATTTACTCTCAAAACAGAAGTATTAATGGAAAAGGCCTTCCAATCGTGTACTCTATAATAAAACTACTAATGAACCTAGAATAAATTACGTCATACCCGCAGTTTTCGACTGGTGATTGAGCTTCACTTATTTCCCATTCAATTATTCTTCTATTTTAAATATTATAGTATTTTTAATTTAGTGTAAAAAACTAAAAAATAGTCTGGTATTGGCGGTCAAGAGGCGGCGTTGCTTTACTTATGCCTTTTGGCTCTGCAAATAATCTGGATGCATATTGATAATATAGGTTTAATAGTGAGGAGAATAATAATAAAATTAAATACTAAAAATTTTGAATTGTCAGTAATATATATACTTATATGTTTTATGAAAATAAATGAGTATGTGAATATAATTCTTTATACTGCCTTCGGTCCTAACTCACTATCCATAGGCACTAAATATATTTTAAATTTAGATTTAAATTTAAAATTATTCTCGATAAAATAAGCCAACCGTGAATATAAAATTCGTTATAAAGTAATATAATCCACAATACTTAATACTTACTATTTACTGAGTAACTCTAGATAGTTCTCTATATCCTTTCTGAGAGGTCCTAAATATATTATATACTTATCACAATATATATATATATATATATATATATATATATATATATATATAATATATATATATATATATATATATATTATATATATATATATAATATATATATATACATATATATAGGCCTATAATATATATATATTATATATATATATAACATAGCGAATATTAAGCGTCAATGGGGTCTGACCTTGAGACCTAAATATAAGTAACAGACACAAATATATCTTTATCACTCACTAACCAAATTATAATATAACACATATAATTAATATATATATATATATTATTATATAAGTATATATATATATAATATATATATATATATATATATAATATATATATATATATTATATATTATATATATTAATATATATATATATATAATATATATATATATAATATATATATATATATATATATATATATACCACTACACTCACTCACCTGGGACACTATCACTGACCTACAATCGGATCACCTTCCTATTCTTATTTCTCTAAATTCCCCACATCAATCCCCCCCCAAAAAGAGTACTACAAATACCCCAACAACAAAAAAACAAACTGGCCTGCATTTACTAACCATATCGAAACCCATATCAACCCATACCAATCGACGATACAACATCCCTACACACCTCCATCATTCACTTAAACAATACAATCATTAAATCAGCAAACCTCTATATACCCAAAGGCCACAGAAAAGGATACAACCCCAAACTCAACCCCGAGATCAGCCAACTCATTAAACAGAGAAACTCCCTCCGAAAACTCAATCCATACACCCCACACATTTCCAACCAAATAACAAACCTAAACGCCCAAATCTCCAACCTCATAACTATCAACACTACCAATAAGTTTTCAGAATACTTACAACAAAATATCTCTCGCATAGACAATAAGAAAACCTGGCAAGTCATCCAAAAAATTAAACAACTCTCAAAACAACCCCCCACAATCCCACGAATCCCCATCTTTACCCAATAACTCCATCCCTTCCCCATAACAACAATCAGATAGTCTTGCTAAACATTATGCAAACATCTCCCGAAACCTACCCACCCTGATAATAGGAAAATAAAAAAAGCTCAGAAAAATCCAATTAGACCACACCCTCCCATCCCCATTCACAACCAACATATTAAAAGCCATTAAAACCCTCAAAAATTCAACAGCAACGTCCAGACTCAATATCCAACCTACACATAAAACACCTTGGGGAAAAAGCAATCCTCCTAATCACCTGAAATCTTCAACAAATCTTGGCAACTTAACTACATACCCACAAATCTTGGAAAACAAGCATTCATAATCCCAAAAACTCAAACCAAAAAAAGACCTAGTCCCCTCCCGCCTCCTACCACCGCAATTTCTCTGCTTTGCGCTCCATTAGTAACTCTAGAGAAATTAAATACTAAACAAATTTCCCACCCCATTACTCTCCCAGATTTCCAACACGGATTCAAAAGCAACCACTCTACAACCCAGCCCTCACCTCCCTTACACAACACATCATTAATGGCTTCACAACCAATCCCCTTTTCCCACAGAAAAAAAAAAAAAAACAAATTCAAAAATACTCACTGCAATAGATATAAACAAAGCTATTCGACACCGTCCCCACACACATCCTTATTCAATAAAATCCTCTCACGCTCCCTGGTAAATAATGACAAAAAATGGCCTTCCAATTTCCTCACCAATCGTTTCGCTAAGGTCTCATACAAAAACAACCTCTCTCATTCTATCAAATTACAAAATGGCGTCCCACAGGGCGCCATTCTCTCTCTATTCTTGTTCAGCGCTTTTTCACAGCAGATCTACCCACCCCAATCCACCAATCCACCAAACTTATTACTTACGCAGACGACATCAGTCTTATTTTCCAACACCCAGACGTAAACATAGCCACACAACATACCCAGGAATATTTACATCTATTAGAAAATTGGTTAACCTCCAACAGAATGACCGCATTCCCCCTTAATCCCCCCAATTTCTCTTTTAACTACTGACCGTCACCAATCCTCCCTCCATCCTATAATCACCCTGAATAATAACCTCCTTCCACTAAACAAAACACCAAAAATATTGGGACTTACATATGACACTCACATGATATTTTCTCCCACATCGACCAAATCACTTCCTCAACCCGACATAAACTAAACACCCTCCGAACTCTTTCTCATCATAACTTCAAGCGACAGAAAAAACACACTCCATCACTATTTATAAACAACTCCTTAGAACAAATCTAACTATGCCTCACCAGCATGGTTTCCAGCACTCTCAAACCGACACAAAAATACAAATCTTCGCAAAACAGCCCTCAGAATTATCACAGGTTTGCACAAAACCACCACCATCCAACATTTACAGACGAAACCTTCCATCCTCCCCATCTACTCCCAACACCTGAAATGGTGGGGACACAATGTTATCAAAAAAACGCCGTAAATCCATCCCACCCTTGTCCATTATCTCCAAACCCCCGCAAGACTAAAATTCCGCCCCTTCTTCACACTAATTCCTAATTCAACAACTTACAATCATAATTCCCCCTCACCTCTCAAATAGGTCATTGGATTACGCAATATCCATAACATCTAACCAAAAACACATACGCTTCCAAACCGCCAAAATAACAATTTACTAAACACCCCCAAAACCTTCCCCTAGGGAAGAAACGCTGTCCAGAAGAGGCCAAAAAATCGACCTCGCCCGGAGCAGATCAGGTCACCACCCAAAAACTCATGCAATATAAAATATGATTCAAACTAGAATAAGTCACCTCTCCCATTTTGCAACCAGATGTTATGATTCCCTGAACACATAGAGCACCTCCTTCTTGGGTGCTCTGCTCTCGACGCCCCCACGCCGATTTACGCCGATTTCTCTATATCTTCACTCCTCGACCTGTGGAAACCGCCCAGTGGTGGCAGCCGGCTTCCTGGAGGCCGTGTGGCCCTCCAATTAAGGTGGGCCAGGGCAGAATAAGTATAATAATATATATATATATTATAATAATATATTATATATATATATATATATATATATATATATATATATATATATATATATATATATATATATATTAGATAATATAATATATGCGTTAATTTTTTATTTAAGTACTTCACGTAAGCCATTTATTAATAGAAGACTCCTCATTATCTTAAGCAAATTTTCTTCATTGCATATAAGTTGAAACGGTAAATCATGGTAAGACTCTAATACTACTCTTGGAAACCCCATTACATGTTATCTTGTGTCATACGAGCCAATTTTTTCCATGTCATTTGAATACATCTTTGTAATCTGTATAGAGCGGCATTAATGTCGTTCTGTATATTGTTGTTGAGGAGTGTTTATTTATTGGTATGGGGATTCTTTCGTTGACGCTTTCATTTCTTGATATAAAAAGCTTTTTTACGTTTTTTATGAGGTTGTAACAAAATAGTGGCAGGTTTTATTTGGATAAAGTTACTTTATATATATATATATATATATATATATATATGTAATATATATATATATATATATATATATATGATATATATATATATAATATATATATATATATATATATATTATATATAATATATATATATATACTATAATATATATATAAGTGATGTATGCGACATCCGCATCCGCATTAAAATTGACATCCGTATCCTCAATTCACAATTTTAAAACATAACAAAAATAGTGGCAGGTTTTATTTGTGAATAAAGAATATATATATATATATATATATAATATATATATATATATATATTATATATAATATATATATATATATATATATATATATATATATATATATATATATATATATATTATACTTTAGTGATTGCTGCGACTCCGCATCCGCATTAAAATTAATGCTACTAATGATAAGGGTGGAATTCCTTTGCACACTACAGCTTTGAATGGTCATATTGAAGTTATTAAAATTGTTTTCTAGTGTTTGATTAATTTTTTAGATAGTATGAAAAAGAAAATAATTGATTTTTTTATTTCATTCATATATATATATATAATATATATATATATATATATATATATATATATTATATAATATATATATATATATATAATATATATATATATATATATATATATATATATATATATATATATATATATGCGGGACAGTTAGCTAAGGAAAAAAAATTGCATTTAGTTATCTAACTCTTTTAATCTGAACAACAAACTGAACTTCTTTTACTTTATGAGCAATCCCTTGTCAGGATCTGATTAGGCACGAAGACACGAAACTTTTACTCAATTAATCTCACGTCACTTCACCTGAATGTCACTTCAAATCGGTAACTTCACCTGAATGTCACTTCAAATCGGTAACTTCACCTGAATGTCACTTCAAATCTATTTTCCATGTTTATTCATCATTACATATACACTGAAATCTGAACACTTTTCAAAATATATATTGAGCTTTAAAATCCTCTATTTTATTAACATCTTCCTAATATCCGAACAGCATTTTTCATGAAGGAAGTATATTTATATATTTTCACCACTTACAATCTTATCTTCAAAAATTTAAACCCCATGATGGAAATAAAATGACTCTTCAAAGTTTTTTCCTTCCATCATTTCCTCCACTTTTCCCCAGCTAACTCGTATTTATTGTTTAAAAACAAAACCGCATTTTTACGAGCAATTTTCACCCCTTTCCAATGTATATCAATTTGTATCTCTGGCATTATTTTCTTTGGGTTTTATTTTCATTTTCTATTTTCGTCATATTTTTAACTACATTGAACGTATTTCTCCTGGAATTCTTCGTTCATATTCATTCTCTCTAAACTAGCAATTATATATATATATATATATATATATATATATATATATATATATATATAACATTATATAAATCTAAATATATGTAGCAGCCAGCAGCAGCAACAGCCATATGTAACCTTAGCCAACCCAACCTTAGCATGCATATATATTTATCTATATATATATATATATATATATATATATATATATATATATATATATATATATATATATATAACACTATAAACTGTTTCCTCGTAGAAAATGTAAAGATCTTTGTGGCATTTTGCAAAAGAGTGTGAACTATAAGAACTTTTGCTTCTTCCTCTTTTACTTCTCTAGTATCTTCCGATGGCACAACTGCAGCTATGCCTTCTGTTAAAGCTGAACTCTTCTCCCAAATCCTTGCTTATAACTCCACCTTAGACGATTCCGGAGTTATTCCTCCTTCTCCTCCACCTCACTTTAAAATCATTTATGAATAATGTAATTTCTCCTAAATATGCTATTTCTGCTCCCTCTGAGTTTAACTTTAAGAAGGCGTATGGTCCTCATAGGATTCCACTTGCGGTTCTCACAACTTATGCTTCCGAACTTGCATCCCGCTTTGGTAAACTACTTAGTCTTTGTCTTTCTACTTGGACCTTCCCTTCTTGTTGGAAACGTGCACTCATTCTGTCTTTGCGGAAAAGATGGACCACCTCACAAACCTCCAACTATCGTCCTATCTCCTTAACTTGTGTTCTTTCTAAAGTTTTCGAATCTAGCCTTAGCAGGTGATCTTTCTCTTCTTTCCGATTCTTGGTCCTCTACCATTCGGTATTTCGGTGAATCTTTCGCTGTGTCGTTAGACGTATCGAAAGACTTCAATAGAATCCGACACAAAGTTTAATTTCTAAACTTCTCTTTCGTTATTTATCTTTCACTCTGTGACATTCTCTTTCATTTTTCCTTTCCAGTCGTTCTTTAAGAGCTGTTTTAGGCGGCCACCGTTCATCTTTTAAATCTATAAATAGTGGTGTTCCTGAAGGTTCTGTCCTATCCCTAGCTCTCTCTTTCTACTTTTCATGACCTCTCTATTACTTTATATCGTATCCACTCCTATGCCTACAACTTCATCCTTCATAACTCCTTTCACTTTGAAGGACCGTTCTCCCAACAACAATCAGTTCAAGCTACAAGGAAGGCTTTGGAGTGGCTAACATTAGTCTTTCTCTAATTTCTAATTGACTCATTGAGAAGAAGATTATTTTCAATACCTCAAAAGCTCAATTCTTCCATCTTTCTACTATACATAATCTTCCACACAACTATGATATCTACTGTGAAAACACACAACTCCAAAATTCGTCTGTCCTTAATATTTTTGATGTTCCCTTTTCTCGTGACCTTGATTGGAAGGGTCGCATTACTTCTCTTTCTAAGCAAGCTTCTAAGAAGTGGTTAGGTTGTTCTGAGACACCTTCAGAATATCTGCTTGCTCTTTATACGGGTTTTGTTCGCCCCTGTATGAAATATATCTCACACATCTGGAGTAGTTCCTCTCGCACTCCTCTCGCAATCGCACTCTCGCATTTGAAAAGCTGGGGGTGGGGGGTGTAGGCCTTTTCGTCTTATCAACTCTCCTATTCTCATTAACTCTCTCTCCAGTGTCTTTCTGGCCCTCGAATTGCTGAGTCACTCTCTTTACTCAATCACTATTGCAATGGACACTGTTCTTTTGAACTCTCCTGTCTCATGCCTCCTCCATTGAAAAGGGGTCGAGCTTATACGTTTTTTTTCTACAGAATCTCGTCCTTTTTCTATTCAATTCTCTTTAACCTCCCAGACTTAACCGATATGCTCAATCTTACATTTACTCAACTGGTAAAGTTTGGAAAATTTTAATCCCTTTATCTATTTTCCCCAACTAAATTTGAGTTACACATTTTCAAACGCCGTGTATCGGGGCATGTTAGTCTTTTAATTTTCTCTGGCTTTGGAATTCCCCCAACTCCGGTAGAATTAAGTGGGCCTACGGCCTTTATCCACCAGAGGTATTATAACTATATATATATGTAGCAGTAGTATATATATATAACAACATATATATGTATATATATATATAACATATCACCTATACCTACTTAATATATATATATATATATATATATATATATATATATAAAGGTGTCGCTTATTTCAAAACTTTAAAATTTTTGAACGCACACGCGCTATTTTAATTGTAAATAAGCATCCAATCTGTGGTTTGAAATATCAGTTTAATTAAATTGAAAATTTAACGCTATTTCATATATAAGGATGAGACGACAGTTTTGGATATTTGTTTAATTTTTTATTTTTTGTTGGATTTTCATAGAACAAAATACCAAAAGAAAGATCTTGTACAATAATTTTCAAATTTCCAATTAGATTTGAAATCGGATCAATAGTGAAAAAATTATTCTAGTTTGCGACTTATGACAAAATTTCACTTTTGGAATTTTTTTTCCCCGTCCAACGAATCATGATGAAAAGAATCCTGGCGAGAGGGATATTGCCAATCATTTCCATATTTGCAATAAAAGTGACAATATGTTTAGTAGAATAAGAGTAATCTCTATTTACAACTTTTTCCAATGACTCCTTTAAATTTATTTATTTTATTATTATTATTATTATTATTATTATTATTATTTTTTTTCAACAGATATTTGATATCTAACAATGGAATTCCAATATATATATATATATATATATATATATATATATATATATATATATATATATATATATATATATATATATATATATATATATATAATATATATATATATAATATATATACATATATATATATATATATATATATATATATTTATACTGCTGTATATATATATATATATAGCATGTATGTATCATATGGAAATATAATAATAACAATAATGTAATAATAATAATATATGTAATAATATATAACAACAATAATAATATGCATATTCTTTACTATAATAATAATAATAATATATATATATATACAATAATATAGTATATGTATATATATAATATGTATAATAATAGCCAATAGCCATAGTAGCAGCAGCTCAACAACCAATATGTATATGTAGCCAACTTCAGCACCTTCTTCTGCTCAACAACCAACATATGTAGCCATATAATAATAATAATAATACAATGTAATATTATATACTCAGCAATATGTATATATATATATTTATATATATATATATATATATATATATATATATATATATATATATATATAATACTGCTGATGCGCTGATATATATATATATATATAATTGGGCGGAAGAACATGAGTGGATAAAATAAATAAATAAAAGCAAATTTTTTTCTAACAATGATATTTTTATCAATAATCGGAAATAAAGATAACTTTTTCCCAACTAAACAGAATTAAAATCTAATTGCAGATTTTGAATGATTGGGAGAATTTTTTTCTTTTGGTTTTTGTGCTATCAAAATCGAGCAGAATTAAAAAAAAGGTACATAAATAATCAAAAATGGCGCCACGTTCTTAATTAGATAATATTAAATATTTAATTTGATGTCGCCACATATTAACGACCTTCTATTAAACTGATATTTCCAACCGCAGCTGGCATTATTATTTAAAACAAAACTAGTGGGTTTGCATTCAAAAATTTGTAAGTTTTAAAATAAGTTACACCCTAAAATATATATATATATATATATAATATAATAATAAATGTAATAACTTATAGAGCAGAATATAATATATATAATATATAATAATAACAATAATATATGTACATATAATATATATATATATATATATATATGTATATGTATGCTCAGATTAATTACTAATATAATATAATAATAATATGTATATATATATAATAATAACATAATAATATACATAATAATATATACATAATAATATATATATTCTTATAATATATATATATGTAATAATAATAATAATAACTAATATATATATATATATAACCTTATATATATATATATATATATATATATAAAAGTGAATTAATCCAGTGCAATGATGAAGTAAAAAATATTCTTTTGATATGCAAATTGATAAAATAAAAAAAGAATCTCTAATTGCAATCTCATTTTTAAACTATTTAAACATAAATTGATTGACGTGATTCCACTTAAAAATGCATCGATTTTATTATATATATATATATATATATATATATATATATATATATATATACTAAGCAGCTTCAAGAAACGTTTGTTTAATATGTAACTTAGCCAACAGCGCCCAGCCCAACAGCAATATATATACTTATATATATGCTCTATATATGTCAAATACACCCCACCTTCTCGCCAAGACTGGGTAAGGTGCGTAGCATGCATTAGAAACAGGAAAGTAGTAGAAGAATATGATGAAAGTCGAAAAGAAAGCCCAGCCATACCTCCCCCTTTATACCTTTTAGTGAAATCTCGTCGCAGCAAGAAAATCAACCTTAGAGCTTCACGGGACCGCGACGGACTCTCACTATGGCATCTCGTCAATGTAGGGTTCATCTTTTTGTCCTCAACCTAATAAATAATATTCACCCGTCCCTCTCCTTCACCCATGAACTCGCTGTCAACCAATCTATACCCTCTCTTGATATCATACTCTACTGGAAGGACTCTCCTCATATAACCTTTTCAGTTTATCGCAAACCCTCTTTCCCACCCTATTTATATTTACTGTCACTCGGCCCATAGCTAAAACATTAAAACATCCACCCTTTCATCTCTATACCTAAGAGCCCTCCGTATCTGCTCCCCAAATCATCTATCAACAGAAACCAAATACTTATCCTCAACCTCATAAAACAAAAATATCCCCCTCTATTATCAACTTAGTCTACTAAAAAAGCTAAACAAAGCTACTATCAAACTAAACCAAAAAATCAACCCCCCAAATACCTTCCTCCCCAACTCTTTTACTCTTATCAAAAAAATCAAGCATCATATCCCCCCTTCAGTTTCATTCACACAAAATAATACCTTCACCCTTAAACACATCCTGAAACCCCCAAAATGTCCTTTCACAAAATCTGAATGCGTAAACCAAATCCCTGCTTTCAGTGCCCCTCAGTATATATAAGAGAAACTAATGACTTACCACGCCGCCTTTCCCAACACACCACGGACCTTAACAATGACAATCCCAATTCTTCCTTAACCTTACACCGTACCATTTCTCAACACCGTATCAATCTCCAAGGCACATCCATATTAAAAAACATAAACCACACTTAAAAGAGAAAAATTACAGAATCCATATATATCCAAAACACCAACAACTTCAATAAGAATCCCGGAGAATATAAGCTGGACCATATCCAAAACTCAATCCTTTTGTCTTCCAAATATTTCACCGACCTAAATTTTAAAAATACAAAGCAACTAACAACTCCCTAATTCTATTATTTTTGTCAACTAGGTATCTCATTTGTCTCTTGAAAAAGGTCTGATATGAACAGACGAAAGCTCGAGTAACGTTTTTATAAAACTAAGTGTCCCTCGTTTTAATTCCTTTTACCTGTTCAGTGAAGTTTTCTCAGTGTGCCGCCCCGAATGTATCTTTTTTTTTTTTTAAATCTATAACATGATCCCCATCACAAACGGGATCATTGTAATTTCCTATAACTCACACTGCTTAGGGTTCGCATTAAACCTTCCCATTGAAAAGATTACGAAATTAAAGATTTGATATTGGCTGGAGTCCACGATACACTTGTATGTGAATTTTCACATATGTATAAGTGTATCGAAACATATAGTTTCTAGTTTCTACGTATATCTAATATATATATATATATATATATATATATATATATATATATATATATATATATATATATATATATATATATATATATATATATATATATATATATATATAATATATTGCCGGTTGCATATTTTCTGTTTAATAATAATTTCCATGTGTGTGTAAGTACTCCCTATCAACATCCCCATATGAATAAGGTCGGCACTTACTGTGAAAACTTAGCTGGCTTTAAATAAAAATCCCAAAAATTTAGTAATTTATAATTAGCAACACATTACTGCAAATAAAAATTTAACAATTTACTCTCCGCCCACTGAAATATATATGTATATATATATATATATATATATACATATATGCTATATATATATATATATATATATATATATAATATAATATCTTATAGTATACCATATATATATATATATATATATATATATTTTGTATATATATATATACTGTATATATATATATATATATATATATATATATAATATAACTATAACAACCAGACTTAGTTAATAATGTTACTCCTTCAATATTATGTATGTATGTATGCAGCTATATATGCCAACTGCCAGCTGCTGCCAACATAACAGCCAGCTAACTGTAGCCAGCAGCAGCAGAAATCTTGGCGCCATAGCCATATGTATATGGCAGCAGCCAGCCAGCAACAACCCGCCATTGTAGCCAGCCAGCAGTATAACAGCAGCCAGCCAGCAGCCAGTAGCCTTAGCCCGACAATAGCCAGCAGTAGCCAGCCAACCTTGCCAGCCAGCTCCAGCCAGCAACCAGCAGCCAGCCAGCCAGCAGCACAGCCAGCAGCTATGCTGCTAACGTAGTAACCAGCAGCCAACAGCAGCAGCAGCCAACTGTATTTATATATATATATAATTGTTTAACTAAAAGAAATTTATAAAATATATTATCTAGCATATGATATTCTAGAAATTAATTATAATTAGTTTCTTTACTTATTTCAATTGAAAGCTTATAAATATGTAGGTATAGTACATCTAGATTACACTACTTTAGATGTTAAAGTAGATTGCGAAATCCCTCAATGCAGCTTTCTCAGTCATTATTTTCAATAATGATAATAAACTCTTTATGGAAAATTCTCTATAGATGTAATATTCTTTACCACGTGTTTGTGCACTTTAGTTTTCTGATCCAAATTTGAAGTAGTTGTGGAAACAATTTGAAAATGTTTATATTTAATAGGGAAATGTCAGAGATTTACGAGTTAAAATTTTCAGTTAATAAAACTAATTGCGTATCTTCACAAGATATCCTCTAAACCAGCGTTTCACAACCGGGATGCACAAGGACCCCAGTGGATCCACATTGACCCCCATGGATCCACAAAAACTTTGAGGGGGGTCCACAACGGTTTTTTTAAGTTTACAAATAAATATTTAAAATATTTAATTTAGGGATATTACATATGAGTATGTGAGGGTCCACATACGTAAAGTTAGGACTCAGGGGTCCACATACGTAAAGTTAGAACTCAGGGGGTTACCATACGTAAAGCTAAGACTCAGGGGGGTCCACATACATAAAGTTAGAACTCATGGGGTCCACAGGCAAAAAAAATGGTTGGAAACTCTTGCTCCAAACTTCCTCCCACAAGTAACCATGCATGGGAATTAAATCAGATAAACAAACAGCTTTACAAAATGTTCTTGTATTATATTTTGACCAACGGCTAACTTTTTAGTAAATACATTACATGTTAAATATATTAATGGTAAAGCAGAGAAAGTTATAACTTAGTACTACTCTTAAAAAAATTTGAGAAATAAAAATTGGGAGCAGATAAAAAAAATAGGTTCTACTGCCTCTTAATAAAACTATCGTGCTGTCTATAATAATAATAATAATAATAATAATAATAATAATAATAATAATAATAATAATAATAATAATAATAATAATAATAATAATAATAATAATAATAATAATAATAATAATAATAATTATGATAATAAAATAATAATAATAATAATAATAATAATAATAATAATAATAATAATAATAATAATAATAATAATAATAATAATAATAATAATAATAATAATAATAATAATAATAATAATAAATCCACGTTTAACCTACTCTCAAATACCAATGAGCAAATCTTTTCATATTTGCTAACAATACCATGGAATATAACTGTCTGTTGGAGCTCTCCATTGTACTATAATAAGCTTCTTAAACGCGGAAGCTCACATAATGCCATTAACGACAAGAAAATATCTGAACTTCCAATATTTAAGTGAAAGACTATCTAAACATGGTCATCGAATGGAAGATTTTATTCAGAAATTTTATTTTTTATTATTAAATATTATCTATTATATTTTCTTAAAATGTTTATATAACTTACATTGAATTGGTAGATTGGAGAAAATCAATGAAGACAACTTTGTCTTAAACAGATTTTTCTGTTGCCACCATAACTTTTAACTATAACTTAAGTAATACTGTATTCAGTTTATTTAATATAGCCCCTTTAATATTTGAATTGGAAGTTTTTAGCGAAAGATCATCACATCATTGTGTAATAATAATATTAATTATTTATGATTACATCATCCTCATTCCTGTAGCTATAAAATCTGTGTTGCAGATGGTTCACAGAAAGATGAATTCAAGAATTGGGTTTTTTATGTATACTGAATATTTACCTCGAATGAAACTCTCTTCTTATAGTACTATATATATTTTAAATCATAACTATATGTAGTTTGCAAATCTTTTAAACATTATAAATAAAATCCCCGCTTCTATAATCCTTTTTTCAGTAATCCTTTTTTGTGTATTAATGGCAAAAGAATAAGGTTTACCCAATCATCATTTAATTTATAAAGCACGAGTGTTAATTACTTACTTGAGAATAGATAAATACAATTAATTCATTTGGAATTTTGGAAATGTTGAGATATCACTACGTGATAAAATAGACTCTGCGGCGAAGGATTCTTTAATGTTGGGAAAACTTACAAATATAATTATAAAAAGATATCCTATGACTTATTAGAAATCAGTTCTGAATTCATTTGCCAGATGCTAAGTCTCTGTCTGATTCAAGATGATCTAGCGCTTATGAGCGTGGTAGACAAGAACAAGTTGTATTGGTTAGACCAGTGGTGCCCAACCCGTAGCCCGCGGGCAACATGTTGCTCGCGTACCGTTCTAATGTGGCTCGCGACTCACTTATTCAGATTTATCACGTTTATTAAAAATTAAATAGTTTTAGAAATTATATATATATATATATATATATATATATATATATATATATATATATATATATATGTGTATATATATATAACTGCTGCACCTGTACCTGCTATCATTGATCTATGATGTGCTTCTGCCACTTAGGGACCAATAGGGGTTTTGTTTGGTACCGCTTGACATATCTAAGGCTTCTGACGGGGTGTGATACACATCATACTCTCAGCTACGCTGCTTTGGTTTTGCCTGCTTCGCTTTTGCCCGCTCTTGTCTAGTTTTCTTTAGAATGATTTCCATTTCAACTCTTTGTTCGAGCGGAGCAACCTCTTTCTCCTTTCTTGTTAATTTTGGTGTTCCTCAGGGTTCTGTTTTATCTCCACCTTTATTCCTACTTTTCTTTAACGGTCTTCTTAGCTGGACTTCTAACGTTGTTCACTCTTATGCTGCTGAGTCAACTTTCTATTCCTCTACTCATTTCAAATGTCCTCCCTTGTTTGTATCTAGAGTTGCCTCTCGTCTACAGTTTTCAAATTCAATTCTTGCCGATGTGGTCGAAATTTCTCAGTGGGCTAACCGCATTCTTGTGAAATTCAACTCTTTAGAAACTCAACTTCTTCATATCTCCCTCTCTAAAACACCTCAAAACCTTCCTATCCCCTTCGACGTCTCTAATGTCTCACCTGTAAACAACATAAATATTCTTGGACTGATCATAAATAGTGAATTGTCTTGGAGACCTCATATCAAATCGGTTGCTAAAATGGTCTCTATGAAGCTGAGAATTTTGTTCAGATTGCGTGAATTTTTCTTCTGCTCAGTTACTCCAGTTATATAAGAGTCTTGTTCTCCCCTGTATTGAATAATGCTATCACATTCGGGGTGGATCTGGTTCCACCCTCCTTTTGGATAGTGTTGAGGCTAAGGTTAAGAGACTAATAAAGTGTCCAATACTTTCTAATTCCCTTGACCCTCTTTCTCTGGGAGTTGATATTGGTGCCCAATCTCTTTTATATAGGTATTACAACGGCAGAGTGCTCGAGATTATTCCATTCCTCAACCACGTTTGCCCTCGTAAACAACAGAGGTGCCCTTACTCTACACTGACTATTGTGTGAATATTGGATACTCAGGTTTACTCACGGTGTTTTTCCTTCTTTCCAGCATTTGTTTGTTGAACTAATTGCCCTCATTAATTTTTCCTACAGTATTCAATCTTCCTCTCTTTAAGTCTCGCATCTACGCCCACCTGAGGGAATTGCATTAGACAAGGGACTGGGTGAATTTACTTTCCTTTATGTTTTTTTCTTTTCATTCTTTTTGTATTTTTGTTCTGCCCCCTCCTTTGGAAAAGGGCCCTGTCCGTGAATGGTGGCATCGTATATATATATATATATATATATATATATATAATGCTTATGATATATATATATATATATATATATATACTTCTTATACTATATATATATATATATATATATATATATATATATATATATATATATATATATAATAAATTACTGATTATTAGTGGTCGTCGTTCTATGTGTGGCTCGCCAAAAAATTTTAAATTTTTAATTTGCTCGCGATAGACTAAAGGTTGGGCACCACTGGGTTAGACTAAGACATGATTGTTTTTTATTTGCAGAATTTTTTTTTACTGAAGGATACTCAGATAAAATATCGTAATTGTTTAAAAAGACCTACTCTAAATCAGTTTTATTGATTGCCGTATTTTGGGTTAGAGAAAAATATTACAGCAAATTTGTTTTAATAATTCTTTGGCTTTTAATATAAAAAATATATTTGCCTTTCCAGTTCTATGCTTATTAATTTTCTCAAAAAATTTAATTTATATTTAGTTTATTTATTGCTCTTTTACAGTACATACCGGAATGTGTAATATAATAGTATCGTGCTAGTTAGTAACCCTTCCATTACCCTCGTCAGTATAGTGTATTGTAAATTCATATAAGTATATAATAAGTTCATAAGCAGTGGCGGCGATAACGGGCCCGCAGGGTCCGCGGGGCGGGGGGGCCCCGGAGTTCGAGGGGCCCCTTACAGAGTCCAACTGTGAAACCAAACGGAAAAATTAATTTCTTCTCCTTTGTTAATAAACAATAGTCAGCTGTTTAAAAAAAAAAAAAAAAAATTCAATCGCATATTAAACAATTTCTTTTAAAATAAAATAAGATATCTTTTCAGAATACTCGTATATGAATATGAGTTATGACATAACAAATAGGTACCGGAATATGCGGAAATATTCTCCAATTTTTCGGTCGACTCTTCCCAAAAAATGATGACAGATCGAATATCAGGGGTGTTGTATATAGGCTACCTTTTTAACTATATAATTGTGGCGATCAGGCGGGGTCATACTTACACTATAGAATGATGGCGATCAGGCGGGGGGCGGGGGAAGAATCTCTTTATTTTTTTAAATATGTTTAAATGAATTTGCAATGCCTTCATTGTTATTAATTTAGTGGTGAAGTGTTGTTTATTATTAGTTCGGCTTCATTGATTACTTTTAATTTTATATATATATATATATATATATATATACATATATAATAGCCAACTTAACTTAACAACTTATATATATATATATATATATACTAACTTATATATATATATATATATATATATAACTCATAACTGCTGCTCCTTAACCAACCTTGTAAAGGTAGGAGAGCGATGACTATACTGCTGCTGCTGCTGCTAATAATATATAAATCAGCGTTTACATTAGCGGTCATATGTATCTTAAAAATATTTTTAATACTACAGTAAAAATGAATGCATTTTTGGAATCAGCGTAAAAATTTTTATTTATGAAACACTTAAAATTAAAATCGAACTCAGAAAAAAGTGAAATAAAATGTAGAATAGTAATTTTAAACTTATTTTGGTACATGTGAATTTAATGGCTCGTTTTCTTGCGTAGTTTTTTTTATACTGAAAAAGTTTATAATACCATATAATTGACAAAAGTAATCTCTTTTAAATGTTATTATTATTTTATTACTTTATGGTGTGAAATTCATTAAATCTGTAGTCCTTTACTTTTTTTAGAGATTTTTGAAATTATATTTATATGCATAAATATATATATATATGTGTTCCCCGTCGGCTCGAGCCCTCTAATGTGCCAAAATATATATATATATATATATATATATATATATATAACTTATATATATATATATATATATATTTATATATATATATGTATATATATATAACTTATATATAACTATAACACTGTACTACTACCGCTGCTGCTGCTGCTCCTTAGCCAACTGCTTGCCAGCATATATGCTATATGCTCTGCTATATATATATATATATAAGTATTCAATTTTGTGCACGTGAGAGTTAGCGATTTCAGACCCCGTTACAAATTTTAGACCCCGTTACAATGAACTGTTTTTAAGAGATGCAAGATGTTTGGTAAATTTTCATTTAACACAAACATATTAATTGTTATTTATTACTCATTTATTACACATTAATTATACTTACATAATACTTTTCATAGCTAAAATTTTACGCTGATTCAAAAATGTATTCCTTTTTACTGTAGCATTAATGGCTTTTAAGATACATATATGACGGCTAATGTAAACGCTGGCCATATATATATATATATATATATATATATATATATATATATATATATACCCTTATATATATACTATATATAATAATATATATATATATATATATATATATATATATATAAATATATATAATATAACCATAACAGCCTAACGGCATATAACATACGCTTAGTAACGCATGTCTTCTTCCAACTAATAGCAATATATATATGTATATGTAACATATGTGCTGCTACCTTATATATATATATATATATATATATATATATATAAATAATATATATATATATATATATATATATATATATATATATATATATCACGAATATATAATTAAATATAGAAATAATGTCGGATAAACGATGCTATTTGAAGGTGGTTCGCAGAAAAAAGAAAAAATCAGACAGTCGAAAATGTTAGCAAAACTTCAAAGATTGATTCATTTTTCAAAAATCCTACTGCGTCCGAGTTAAATATTGATTGTATTGCTTCATCGAGCTCTGTGAACCTTATTGAAATTAAAAGTACACAAGAGGTAAAGGATAGTTCAAAAGAATGAAACCGGCGTTAACAATGACGTTGATAGATGCGTTATCGAAAACTCTACCGTGGCAAAAAAGAATTTCATATAAAAAATAAATCCCCAAAAAATGACATTGAAAGCAGTTTTTCATGCCTCTTTCTAAGGGAAGCCAGAAAGGCACAGCCGGTGAACCATGTGCAGATCCTTTGGGTCCCTTTCCTAAGGATATAATTTCAAAAAGGGCATTCAGTGTTGAATATTATTCATATGCAACTATAACTGGCCAAAAATCGAAAGATATTGGCTTTTGTTATTCTCCCAAATTAGATGCTGTTTGTTGTGAGCCTTGTTGGCTGTTCAATGAATACCCTGAATCAGAAGTTGGCGTATAGGCATTCGTGATTGGCAGGGACTTTAAATGAATTAAAACATGAATTTAGCAAATCACATTTACACGCTTTTTATGACTTATGGTATGTGGAAGAAAAATAAACTATGGTTGATCAACTCTCGGAGGAACATAGGAAGTGGAAAGAAATTTTTACCCGCATTATCGATGTGGTGAGAACACTGGCAATGTGTTCATTACCATTTCGTGGTCATAGAGAAAATACAGAATCAGTTGGTTCCGAGTCTGGAAACTTTTTTGAATATTGTTGATCTACTCTCTCGATATGACTCTTTACTTAGAGCTCACTTAGCAAATGAGAAAAGTAGAAACAAATATTTACATCATGAAATACAAAATGACATGATTAGTATACTTGCATGTTCAGTTTTGAAAACATTAATATTCAGAATAACCTCAGCTCCATATTATTATTAATTCTAGACACCACACAAGATATCTATCTCCAAAAGAGATCAGTTGATATCGTGATTAGATATACAACACTGTTAGAAAAACCCGGAGAAAATTCTCTGCAGATACACGAGTCGTTTTTAGTTTTCTCGAAGAAGTCGGTGATCAAACAAGTGAAACATTTTGAGAATTCAATATTGTTATATTTGAAGGGAAAAAGGGAATTGATATTCAAAAATGTCGAGGACAGAAGGCTACGATGGCGCGTCTATATGAGTGGACAGTACACTGGACTACAGAAAAAATTAAAAATATGGTTCCAACAGCTGAGTACGGTACATTGTGCGGCACATAACCTGAATCTTGTGCTGAATGATTCAGTCTCTAACATTACCGAGGTCAGTCAATTTTATGATATTGTTCAGCAAACGTATGTTTTCTTTAGCAGAAGTTTACCCCGTTGGCAAGCTCTCAACAAAACACTAGAAGGAGAACTAGCAAAAGATTATCAAAAAGTTGTGTCCGACAAGATGGGCATCACGAAATGATTGCCTTTTGGCATTGAAACAAAACTTTCAATGTGTAATGAAGTGTCTAACGAAAATTATACTGTCTAGTCACAATAAACAGGAAGTAGAACAGGCCCTCGCCATTAGGAAACATCTGGACTCGCTTTTCAGTTTATACTAATGATCACCCTACAAAACAAATTTCAAAACATTAGCAGAGCTTCTGAAGGTGTAAGTGTACAAAGTCAGTTGATCTTCATAAAACATGTTTCTTCCTTGAGTCACGCCAAGAAGAATTACAACATTTGAGGAGAAACTTCTCCGAATTCTTCCTTGAAGCAAAGCAATTGGCACTTACATGGAATATTTCAAGTGAACTAAAACAGAAACGCAGACGAACTGTTAAACGTTATTTTGATGAAATAGCATCGGACTACAGAATAGACAATCCTTTTAAAGCTTTTGAAATAAATATATTCAATACATCGCTGGATATTGCAATTAATCAGATCAAAAATAGATTCGTTAGTTTTCATTTTTGGAACCAAAAAGCTTAACAAAACTGACTGAGAATGAAATTTCAGAAAAAGTAAACATCCTCATAAGCAAATACCACAGTGACATTACTTGCAATCTAATTACTGAAGTGTTATTATTTAGAAGTTTATTAGGTAAAGAGATCGATACGAAAGAAATATCAGAGATATTGCCCAACTACTTATAGAAATTAGCTAGTTGTCTATTAGCTTACTCAAATCAATCTCAACAGTATTCCTATAATTTCCTCAAACATTCACAACAGAAACGGCAGATAGAAGCTTCTCAAAATTAAAACTTGTAAAAAATTACTTGAGAAGTACTATGAGCCAGTCAAGACTGAGCGACTTGGCAATTCTGAGTATCGAGCTTGAAGAAACTCGGGCAATTAATATTGATCAAGCAGTCAACGTATTTCTTCTTCAAAAGAAGCGAAGATTAGGAAAAATTTAAAGAGAAGGTAAATATATATATATATATATATATATATATATATACATATATATATATATATATATATATATATATATATATATATATATATGCTATACTATACTATATATATATATAAACCATGCATATTTGTAATATAATAAGAATTAATTTAACAAATAGTAAATCACTTGTAATCTTTTAAATATATGATGGAATAAAAGTGTTTTACACTGATAAACCCATACCTAACAATATATATGTATATATATGTACTATCTATACAATGACATCTCTAGTATATATAATATGCATTTATATATATATATATATATATATATATATATATATATATATACTCATAACTTAATAATAATATATATGCTATACTATATATATGCTGTATATATATATGTAACCTTATGTATATATATATAATATACATGCATATCAGTATAGTGTATTGTAAATTCATATAAGTATATAATAAGTTCATAATCATAAGTAATTAGTAAAATTATTCCTTTTAGGGGAGGGTCCAATATTGGAGCCAGGAACACCCCATTTTAGCCACTACCTAAAAATGGACATAAAATTTTTAATTTTCAGTCAGTTTTTATCTGAAAAACAGTAAGCTGTAGTCTTTCTGATATCGAAACGTCGTTTTCGGGTGTTTTTTTTTTTTTTTTGTGTGTTTGTAGTCAATTTTTCAGAATTTTTCCATTTTTTCAAAACCTACGTTTTTGACATTTGTCACTTCAACTCCTAAATTTTGAAATATACATAGATTGGTTCTATACCACACAAAAGTCATGAAGTAACTTTCTGATTTTTTAAAATTTGTGCTCAGCAATGTCGAAATTCAAAACCTACATTTTTTGGTTTTTAAAATAAAAAATTGCGATATTTTTATTTTCTGTTCATGCGATCAGGTTAAACATTTCAGAGCATATGTAGTCGGGGTAGGTGTTTTTAGATAATTTCATTGTATATGCAGTAGTTTTGGATTTGTTCTTGGAACAAATTTTCAAAACAAAATTTTGGGGAAATTTTTAAAAATTTTTCTTTTGAGTATACAAGAAAATTATCTAAGTAAAAAAAGATGTATCTCGCCTGACTATACAAGCTCTGTAAATTTTGATGTTGATCGGATACGTAGGAAAATAATATCAATATTTCACTTTCCAAAACAACCTTTTTTAAAATTAATTATATAAACTATATATATATATATATATATATATATATTATATACTATATATATATATATATATATATATATATATATATATATATATCTCCTTCTTGGACAAAAGCAAGAGACATCCACCCTCAATATATATTCTGCGGACCAACAACATATACCTTAATAACCAACCAGCAACTTAATATATGCTCTTATAACTTATAATATATATATATATATGTATATATCTCACGGAATAAGTTAAACCATATTTCGAACCTTTGGAACTCTCTTGAAATTTTCATTCTTCTTATTCGTCCTAGTGCCCTTCTTAATTCTTTTCCCTGCTGCTTTTTGTGTGTCCCTCTCAGGCGATAGTCAGAACGAACACACACACACACTTTCACAAACACACACACATACACGCACACGCCTATACAAACACAAACGCATATACACCTACACACACACACGCACATATATATATATAATATATATATATATATATATATATATATGTATATATATATATATATATATATATATATATAATAACATATAATATAACATATAAAATAATTATAACAACAATAATATTAATAAATATATATATATAATAATAGCATAATAATAACACCAATAATATCAATAATAATATATATATATATAATAATAACCAATATATATGCTCTTCAACTTAATATGTAACAATATATGTATAGCCAACTAACTACATATGTATATAACATATATATATATCTCTGCTATACATATGCTATATATATATATAAATACGCGCGTGTATGTGTGTGTGTTTGTTTAGAAGCTTTATAATTTTATTTATATCCTTTTTCTTGAATTTTTATTTAACTAGTAGTGAATTACCAAAAGCCAAAATTATATATAATGTTAGCTTCCGTGTGTGAAAAATACACGTCTCACGTACTATAAAAATGGTAATAAAAACTTTTTATTCTTAATTTATAGCAGTATATATATATATATATATATATATATATACTGTATATAAATTTTGTGGGCATTTATAGCCAACACTAAATATACTAATATATATGTTTATTTATATGTATTTATATATAGTATATATGTAGCAATATGTATGTATATATATAACTGCTTCTTTCTTTCTGACTATGTAATAATAATAGCCTTAATAGAAGTTGTCATAATAATACATTCTAGGCATATCGGGGATGCACTGTAATATGTATATATATATATATATTGCCTGTATATATGTATATATAATATATATATATAACTATTAATATATATATATATATATATATCAGTGCCCAGTGGTGAACTGAGGACGCTTCGACGGTTAACCAGTGGTTAAAACTCTATTGTTGTTTCAAACAACAAGTAAGCGAACATGTAGCTAAATTTTATGACAAAGCAGAGAACCGGTTGTAAAAATTTTGGCAACTTATCACCACTGTTAAAAAGGAAAAAAGTTATGGGAATTAAAAAATAAACTATATTTATTTTCATGGTAAATGTTTTTATATGAGGCTAAAAGAAATTAGAAAAATAATAAATAACATAAGAAAACTTTGTCTCACTTAATTGACATGTAACCCAGCCTAACCTAACCTAGACTAACTGTTGCAGAAAAAGCTTCCTACCTATATTGATCAAACGTAATTGAAGTTTATATATATATATATATATATATATATATATATATACCAAACAATTTATATATATATATATATATATCTCTATATATATATACTATACTATACTCCGTATACTTAGAAATATTGTTATATGAATTCTTTATATATATATATATATATATATATATATATATTTATAGAATAGCAACCCTATATAACCATAAGTATACTGCTATATTGATATATATATATATATATATATATATATATATATATATATACATTGCCACCAAACAAGTTCCATCATTCGGGGTTACATTACCTGTTATAGTAGGTTGCATGCAGAGGGGAGGTTGTGTTATATGTTTTCCTGACCAAGATTATTTGGTTTTGATAGCAAATTTTGCTTTCTGAACAATCAAAAAAAATGTTTCTAGCCACCGATGGGCGGGCCTTGTTTGCTAGAAGCAAGTAGGGTGAAGTGAATGTGATATTTGTGTGTTAGAATATCGGGGAGTGTAGTTAATTAATTACAGAAAATTTCCTACCTACGGCAATTTTTGGGTGTGTTTCTGTTCAGGTAACCGATACCTAGGTTCACACCTCGTTTTGTATGCTGTAATATACATCAAGATAGTAGGGCACACCTCGAACCCTTTAGGGAGCCAAACTCGCTTTTGAGAGCGAAAGAATTGATAAGACCTAAAGACCTAGACTCTAGATTTTTAAGTAGGAGTAGAACTACCCCAGATGTGTGGGGCATACTCCATACTGGGCTGACGACATTCTTTAGAAAGATCAAGCAACTGGGATGGTGTGAGAAATTCTTAATGCCCCTTAGACACCCAGCCTCTTAGGAACTTCTTCAGGAAGAGAAAGAATGTGATCATTCTACAAAGAACTGCGAGAAAAGGAAACACCAATAATATTATTGACAGGTGAAAGTTTATTTGAGTCTTTTCGATCATAGTTGTGTGGAAGATTAAGCTGAGATGAAATATGAAGGAATTGAATTTTGAGGTATTGGAAACAACCATATTTTCTCTGCTCCAATTTAAAATTCGAGAAAGACCAAAGGTTAGTTGCTCCAAGGTCACCCTCCTAGCATGAGTTATTTACTTGTAGGACGTCTTTCAAAATGAAGGAGTTATAAAAATGGTGAGTAGTCGGCATAGGAGTGGATAGGTGTTGAAGTGCAAAGAGGTCATTAATGAAAGGTATAAAAATAGTTGGTGTAGAATAGAACCCTGAGGAACACCACTATTTATATATTTGATGGAAGAACGATGACCTTTCTCTTCAAAAGAGAAAATCAGATATAAGGTCACAGAGATAAGGTTACAGATATAAGATCACAGAGATAAGGTTACAGAGAGAAGATTACAGAGAGAAGG
>JABUQX010076250.1:35000-37500 GCA_015478945.1 Trachelipus rathkii
TAGGCAAACCAAGGAGTTTTAAATAAACATAATTATAATCTTTATTATCCAAGTTTGTTTCACATAAGTGACAATGTTACAAACATTCAATATGTGCATCATTGGTGAATCTCGAAACATCCAGACATTTCAAATTCTGCCATGTACTCTCCAGCATTTCCACATTAATTTGTTGAATTGCAGCTGAGTTTCTTGCCTTTAAATTAACAATGTTTGCAATTGGGTAATGCACTCAATATCTTTGATGAATTTCCAAGGGAAAAAAATCACGTGGTGTGATGTCGGAAGATCTTTGCGGCCAAGGAATTGAACCTCCACGGCATATCCACCTGCTTCAATTCCTAGGTCGCCTTGATATATAGATTGCTAAATCTATATTTTATATCTAATTAAAACTCTTCTGTTTTTCTCTCCAAGAGCTGTTAAATCGATGGAAACAAATTCTTTAAGGTTGCACAAAATTTTAGACCAATTTTATTTCTAATTCAATTCTACCCCTTACCTTTCTGCGATCACTTCCTGTGTCAAATTTATTTGCTATACCGATATATCTTGGAAGATATTTTTATTGTAAGTTAAGATGCAATCAATTTTATTTTCTGTACCGTTAGGACCTATCCAAGTTCATTTTCTATTTTTATTTTTGTCATAAAAAGGGTTCAACCCTTCGGCAAATTCTTTCAGTCGATCACCCTTTTCATTTCCTATATTCGTAATAAATCTTACCATTGTGTTAGTTTTTACCACTTTTGCATTAAAGTCGGCCATGGTTATTTTGTAGTAACGATTTTCCTGCGTGATTGCTTTGTTAAGCATCACATAGAAGCAATATCCACCAATTTGAAGATTGCAATAATTAATAATAATAATAATAATAATAATAATAATAATAATAATAATAATAATAATAATAATAATAATAATAATAATAATAATAATAATAATAATAATAATAATAATAATAATAATAATAGACTTTAGACATTATTATTAACTAACATTATACGATTTTATCACCAATTCAATCATTACAAAATATTATAATCATGTGACAAGTTCATCAACAAAAGCACAGTTCATGAATCTTTTTTTAAGACATGACCTAGATGGCGAATCAGACCAGGAGCACCAGACCATTCCTTTATGGCAGTTGTCACAAAAAAATCCTTTGATAATATCTATTCTAGTGAGAGGAATTCTGTAAATCAAGTTCCTCCTTGGGTCATGGCGATGTGACCACTGAATCTCACTCAAAAATCCACCAAAAAGTTATCACTGCCATTGGCAACCACATACATGAATTCCAACAATCGTAATCTATAAAGCTCAACTATAGGTAATGTTCGAAGGTGATGAAACATGTCCCGAGTATGCTGGAAGTTCATAGTGAAACAAATGTTTCGTAATACATTATTAAAATGAACTTTTAAAGATGTCAATGTTGCAGTATTCGATTCAAACCCAATATCAACACATGGAAACTCAATCGAGGTTACACGATCGACAAATAAATTTTTCTGAGTATGTCCGTTTTCAGGAATCTTCTAAGGATATAAAATAAACCATTCGCTTTGTTAATTGAAGATGTTATCTGTGATAAATGATGTTTAAATTTTAGTTCTTAATCCAGGTGCAATCCCAGACACTTATATTTAGAGATCCTCTCCAGAAAAGAGGTGCCTAATCTAACATCAACTTAAGACATCGATTGAGGAGTAAGTATCATTTGTTTAGCCTAACATTGACCACAATTCATTTGCAAGAGTACACTTGTGAAACAACTCAAGATCTGCATTTATCATCTCCTCACAGTCGCTCACACTCTCATAGGATATATATATATATATATATATATATATATATATATATATATATATATATATATATATATATATATATATATATATATATATATATATATATATATATATATATATATATATATATATATATAGCAATGTCATCGGCATACATTATGTACTTAGATCTCATCCGAAGATACATAAGGTCATTGATATAAAGGATGAATAGTAGGGTCCCAGAAAAAAGCCCTGCGGGACGTCAGTGCCCAAAATTTTCATCGTGGATGCTATTTCATCAATCTCTACATATTGCCTTCGATCACAAAAACAACTTCTTAGGAGATTCAACGCGCACCCATGAATGCCATATTTTTAAGGAACGTGCTGTTGAAATCGTAAATTAAACTCAGAGCTGCATCCTATATTGCCTTCTATTTCATAAAACCAAATTGGCTTACGTTAAATGGTAAATTGTCCCTGAAGAATAAATAAATTCTATCGAATATACACTTTTCAAAATCTTTGAAAAAGGAATGTAGTATTGATGTTGGACGATAGTTTCCAGGACAATGGATCACTCCCTTGGAAAACTGATATGACTAATTCAATTTTGAGGCAATCGGGGAAAACACCAGATGTAATAATACACAGATTAAAAATATTGACTAAAACAGGAGATATTATTTCCATTAATTGCT
>JABUQX010076250.1:50000-52500 GCA_015478945.1 Trachelipus rathkii
ACTGAAAAGGCTCAAAACATATTTATCAATTCTACAGGAGAAGAAAGCCTAGCAGAACTGGCTTTAATGAGTGTTCATCACAGCTACACAATATAAACGGAGGAAATTATCAGTCATTTTCTTGCTAAGAGACCGAAGTGAAGAATTTTTTATATAAATAAAATGATAGGTAGATAGATAGATAGATAGATAGATAGATAGATAGATAGATAGATAGATAGATAATAGAATAGATCAGATACGATAAGTAGATAGATACGATAGATAGATAGATACGATAGATAGATAGATAGATAGATAGATAGATAGATAGATAGATAGATAGATAGATAGCCTTCAATATTTTCCTTTAAATCTTGAAGAATTGTTTATAAAATAATTCATTTAAATTTAATCTTACGAAGAATAAACACACTCGTTTAAATAATGTTAATGTCCCTTTTAAAAAATTTAAATGAGTCGTGTTTCATTCTTTGTCAAGATAAAATTAAATGAATTTTTATAAACAATTCTTCAAGAATTTCAAAGGAAAATATTGACGGCTATCTATCTATCATCTACTATCTATCTGATCTATCTATCTATCTATCTATCTACTATCTATCTATCTATCTATCTATCATCTATCTACTCTATCTATCTATCTAATCTATCTATCTATCTTATCTATCTATCTATCTATCTACTAATCTATCTATCTACCTATCAATTATTTATATCTAAAAAATCTTCACTTCGTCTCCTTAGCAAAAAATGACTGGATAATTTCCTCCGTTTATATTGTGTAGCTGTGATTGAACACTCATTAAAGCCAGTTCTGTAATGGGGGGGGGGGGGGGGGTGGGGGGGGGGCGGCTTCTCTCCTGTAGGAATTGATAAATATGTTTGACTTTTCATCATAGAGAAAATTTCTTTTTTATTTTTTATTTTTTTTATTTTTAGCGACGTTTTTTATTATAAAGTCCTTACCAATGCAAATGAGGGTTTTACAGACAAATTATTTCAAATATCGTAGAATTTTTTAATAGAATACGATGAATGAGTAACTTTTACGACAGATTAAATGTATGGATCTATTGGCTCACGAATTTGCTCCTCGTAACTTGGTTGAAACATCTAAAATAAAAAGAAATTGTAAATACCTTATGTCATTTTAATTCTTACAACGATTTCTCAAATGAGGGCTCCTCATCTTCTTCATAACAGAGGCAGAGTTCTGTTGCAAGCTTCAAAATGCTTGAAAAATCTTCAACAAACATTATATTTTCAATATGACTAAGAGCAGTTTCTGTCACTAATTATGGAGACAGCAATGTAGTACATAATGGAAGGGTGAAGAAGAATAAAGTTAAAGTCATAAATAAATTAAACAAATTCTCTTTTTGATTACAGATTTCAAAGATTTGAGATTTTTTGGAAGAAGTATTAGTATCTTGATTCATTCAAGCTCCTCTAAAGATTCAACAAATGCTTTAAAATTTCTCTAGATTGTAACAATCCATCGTAATTTTCCACCAACCTTGATTCGATCATTCTTGTGGTTTTGTCCATTTTGTGTCTGGGGAAATTCTTTCCTATATTTTTCAAAATTAAAATAGTAGCCAGCCTTGACAATCTAAAATAGGACCTACTTGCATTCTTTGTGCTATAAAGTTTCTAATGTGATATACTTCACATGGATGTGAACAGGTACGAACATATAACGACGCTGGATATTTTCGACAGCTTAAACGCCTCTAAAATTTTTCTTCATTGATTCTGCCCCATGATATCGTTGTCCAATCAGAAAGTCACTATTTATTTCAGCGTTCGTGGTATTTCCACCGTTACAAATTCTCCTTTAATGCTTCCAAAAGCCACTTAACCAATGAAATCTTCACGAACCACAAATATGATTCCTTACTTCTATTAATCTATACAATTAATTTGCTTTGAATAATTATAATTTTTAATATTATTAAAAATTATTATTAAGAGACTCAAGTCATCAAAAAATTTTGATAGCTTAAATAATTTTGGGGGAGGGGGGGACTAAACGTTCCTGAACAAATCTGATTCCTTATTTCTATTAATATATACTATTAATTTGCTTTGAATAAGTATTATTTTTATTATAATTAAAAATTAAAATTAAGAGATTTAAGACATCAAAAATTTTGATCGCTTAAATAATATCGCTTAAATATATATATATATATATATATAATATTATATATATTATAATATATATATATATATATAAATATATTATAATTATATATATAATATATACTATAATATATATAATATATATATATAATTATATATATAATATATTAATATATAGACGAGAGAGAGAGAGAGAGAGAGAGAGAGAGAGAGAGAGAGAGAGAGAGAGAGAGAGAGAGAGGATATTTCAATATTAATTCTAATAATTTTCTTGGTAGTGATAAAATAAAAATGAATAATTGCAAAATAAAAGATTCTAAATTTATTTTAAAATTCTGCTATCTCCACAATA
>JABUQX010076251.1:0-2500 GCA_015478945.1 Trachelipus rathkii
TATATATATACATACATATATACATAGTATATATATATATTATTATTATTATTATTATTATATATTATTATAGTATATATTATTATATATATATATATATATTAATATTTATAGATACATATTATTATTGTTATTATTATTATATTATTATTATTATTATATATATATATATATATTATTATTATTATTATTATATATATTATATACATATATTATTATATATATATATTTATATATATATATTATATACATATATATATATATATTATATTATTATATATTACATATTATTATTATTATATATATATATATATTATATATTATTATATATATATTATTATTATTATTATTATTATTATAACATTTATTATATATTATTATTATTATATTATTATTATTATTATTATATACATATATATATATATATATATATATATTATTATTATATATATATAAAAATATTATTATTATTATATATATGTTATTAAGAGGGCAAATAGGGAAATACTATGATAAGAAAACCCATAAATGCATCATCATATATCTGTCCATATATATTATAGCTCAGCAACAGATACAAGCGCAATAGGGTCCCCTGGGGTGCGCTTCCCAGCTCTGATGGCATAACTGCAGGCCCGCACACGCTGCTCTGATTCTTCGGGCCGTCCGAACTTCAGTTTGACCAGTGGCATAACACACACCACTGCTCGCCAGGCAAAGCAGCGTCCATGCTGCGTGGGTCCGACGAACGTGGAGGCCAGCAAACAGTGCCTCCTCGAGCTATCACCGCAAAGGGAAGAAGATAGCGGGTGCGCGTCTGTAGCAAAGTGAGCTGGTGGCCACCCAACCTGAAACCATGACGTAGATTAACATCAAGGTCTTCATACAATTTAACCTATTTGAAGAATTAAAATGGCCCTAATGTTCAGGCGGTCAGGTAGAAAATAGGGCTCGAGGAGATTGTGATCCAGTAAACCCAGACAATACATTACATTTAAATTGGTGATTCTTCTGCACCCACACGACTGTCTCTTCAGCTGTGAGTGTCAATAACGTATTGAAGATGGTTTTGTTCCAGCAATCAGAATTTATGGAAAATAAATAGTAAGTCATGTTGCCCATAAACCAACCATTCAAGAAGTCGCGTGAGATGGTCCATGTCGATGGATGTAAATGCCGTACACGTTACGAATGATATGCATGGCATCCATCCTGCCGAGAGTGTTCTCATATTGCTGAATGTATAGCAAGTTTGGCAGCCCTCTAAGTAAGTCGAGAGGGGTTTGCGTCAAATATCGGAGAAATGTCACGGCATGATGGCAGTGGCGAAGTACCGCATAAACCCATTCGCAATGCCAGCTGAACAGCCGTCCAGTATCACAATGCTGACGTCATCAGGAAACATATCTAAAGGTAAACTGTCCTGTTGAATACTTTAAGAATATATCGCTGAGCCTCACTTGCATTCCGACACAACCACAATAACTTACTATAATATTATAAACCTCATGTTTGGAACATGCTAAGAATGGAAAAATATAAGATATGATACCAGTTCCTATAATTGTTAAAATGAAGACGACGTGAACGATGGAGACGTCACATTTCAGCGTTAGTAAACCGTCCATGGATAGTTGCAGACGACCACCAGAGGTACGCCGTAACCCCCGTCGTGGTGTCGTTCGCACCCACACCTACCTCCATATACCTCAGCGCCTGGCGTTAGCTTGCCGGGTCGCCAAACATTTAACCTATTCAGTTGACTGGTGTGAGCTTTATCTAATCAAAACATAATTATAATAAATATGCTTCATTTTCCACCAATGTACCCATATAATGTTCGTTTCTTTCTGGGACACCATATATATATATATATATATATATATATATATATATATATATATATATATATATATATATATATGTTATATATATATATATATATATATATATATATATATGTATATATATATATATATATATATATATATATATATATATATATATATATATATATATATATATATATATATATATATATATATATATATATATATATATATATATAATGAGAAAAATATATATATGTTACATACATATATATATATATATATATATATATATATATATGTATATATATATATATATATATATATATATTATGTAGAGTATATATATGTATATATATATATATATAAAGTTTATGCATGTTTTAAGATCTCATATGAGATGAATATGCGCAGAAATAGAAATGAGGCTGAGAATTACAAAGAGAGTTGATGAGCAAAGTGGAGAGGATCAGAATAACTGACAGGATAAGGGGGTGCAACCTACGAGGACAGGAGTCGACTGTTGCACACTCAGTAAAGGATAAGACGGGTAGGCTGAGAGTGGACCCTGATGAGATCAGCGACAGGTGGGGAGAGTACTTTTCAGAGTTATATAATCAGGAGGAAGGAGAAGAGAACATTCCGGAACGCAGAGAGGAACAGCTCCGAAT
>JABUQX010076251.1:7500-11143 GCA_015478945.1 Trachelipus rathkii
GATTAAGGTCACATTTTGAGTATCATTTTTGGATAAACATAACATAAAATCAAGTTCTTTATACAAACATCAAACAATATATGATGACGTAACAAAGTTTTCACAGTAATAAAGCTCACTTAGCATCATCTGAACTATGAATATAACCCACAATGAGAAACTTAGTCCATCTTAGACAGGAATAAATGGTTAACGTTAGCAAAGTTTCACACTTAACACCAGTAAAGTAACTAACATAACATCCAAAAACCTAACTTATTCACACTTTGTCAAGCGTGTCTCTAACATAACAATGTTAATTTTACATTAACACCATTGATGAAAAACGTCTATTTAGACACCAAAAACATGACGTCATAAAATTTAAAAAAAATAACATATATTTTTATGTTTTTCGTAGTTGGTACGCATGGTTATTCTGAGGAATAGTTCTTCTAGCGATATATGGCAAATATTTCCTCAAATTGTTTTATACTTCATTTTTACATAGAGTAATTTCAGCAGTAAAATTTTTGATGAAGGTGAGTGCTGACAAGGGTCGACTTCTAAGTGTTTTTTGGGAGTGTTATATGTTTGGCTGTTATTTATTATCTTTTTATTTATTTATTAGTGATGTTACTGTGAGCTGAAATTGTGAAAACGAATATTTCATTAGTTGAATAAATTTTATAGGGTGTTATTTTACCGCGTGTCTATTTAGACACAGTGGGAAGTAACGTTAACAAAAATTTGAAATTTTTTGTATTGTGACTCAGAAACTTTTGATTTCATCTTCACTTTCTATTGTAGGTGAAATATATCCCTAAAATAGTAATATATATATATATATATAATATATAATATATATTAATATATAGTATATATATAATATATATATATATATAATATAAATATATTATATATATAATATATATATATATATATATAATATATATATTATTTTCAGGACAAATATGGCCTCGTAAAAAACGCACATTATACGAGATGCTAGAGGAAAATCTTAAATATAGTTAAAGAAAAATGATGAGGAAGCCGAAATTGTTAGTTCTGAGATTGATGCGGCAGATCCTGTTGAAATTGTTCTCAATCCACCTCAGGATGGTGGGAACTTTGATAGAGATGATGCCAAAGGTGATGCAGAGGAATTCATCACAAATGTTAGAGACATTGGAAAGGGAGTTTTATCTCAAACAGCAGAGCTAAGAGCAATAAGAAAAGGACTTTCGATAGATATTCAAGTAGAAGAGTAAATATCGGAACCGTCAACTAGCCTGTCAAAAAAGCAATGCGTAACTTCAAGTAAAGGTAAAAAAATTGTTTTCGGAAATGGTCTGCAAAATCTTCAAAAAAATCATCCAAGAAATATAACTGCATTGCAGCAAAGACCAAGCCTGCAATTCTAGAGAGCAAAGAATTCAAAGGAAAACCAGTCAACCTTTTCAAGATATGTTTTACGGAGGAACTTATGGATCATATATGCAGAGAATCTGTAAAATATGCTTCTCAAAAAGCTTTACACAAAACATTACACTTTCTGTCGATGATTTGTACGTTTATTTCGTAATTCTTTTGATGTCTGGATCTGGAATTACTCTTGTTCGATGGAACGACAACGAATAACCATGGTTACAAACTCAAAAGAAAGAGACATCTTTAAAATTGTTAGCTGCAAACGTTGGAGCAGAGGAGAGAGGAAACAAGCAGTTATTCCTCAACCAAATATCGTAAAACTGTATAATAAAAACATGGGAGGAGTGGATCTGTTCGACAAAATGTGAGCAATGTACCAAATTAGAATACGATCTCAAAAATGGTTTTGACCTCACTTCCGCTTTTGACTAAATGGCAGTGTTGTCAATATTGAAAACACTTCGCTTCTTGAATTTACTAGACAAAAAGTAATCTCCCTTTTATCTGCTCTTGACAAAAGCCCGAAGGCTGAGGCCTTACCCCTCCTTCGGAGGGGTAATGCCCGCTTACACCCCTTCGGGGTGATCCCCCCTCTCAAGATTCACACACCTTTCAGGGAGGCGCAATCCCTCTGGGTTTTCTCTCGGGAGGTGATGTGTTGCTTTAGATACTCCTGGTTAATGAAACCTGCTTATTCGTAAGTTAGGTACGTTATGTTAAATATTACTATGACAGGGTGAAATTAACACTGATTTGGTAGAGAAATGATGAGTTTTGTAAGATATTACTGTGTTACCTGACGATGATGTGTTAGAAACGTGAGCCTAGGTTAAGTTTTTGCTGAGTAATGTCAGGTTTGCCCGAGAATTTTGCTAATGTCTACGTTTATTCATAGTTCAAATGATGCTGTACTAAAGAAGTGTGACACTTTGATGAAGATAGTGTCAAATCATAGGTTGATATGCTGGTATCTTTGATGATTGACTCACTTTGTTAAGGGATTGGTGTTTGATAATTCGTCTTAACCCTGTTACATAAGGGCTACAGCCCAAAGGGATGTGCCCTTACCGCTTACACCCCTTACAGGGTACTCTCCTGAATGGGTCTTCGTGCATCTCTCAGGGGTGATCTCAAAATAGTGCTTACAGTGTTTACAGTGCTATCAAATCGCCTCTGTATGAGGCGCTGTTGCCAAATCTACCAGTTTTGAATTGATATTTTCTGAAAGGAGGCGGAGTCTAAAAGAGATAAGCCCGCTTACACCCCTTCGGGGTGATCCCTCCTCGCAGGATTCACAACACCCTTTCAATGGACGCAATCCCCTGGGATTTCTCTTAGAAGGTAATGTGTTGCTTTAGATACTCTTGGTTAATGAAAACTGTTTATTCGTAAGTTAGGTACGTTATGTTAAATATTACTATGACAATGTGAAAATAACACTGATATGTTAGAGAAATGATGAGTTTTTGTAAAAGATATTACTGTGTTTACTGACGAAAATGAATGTTAGAGAACGTAAGCCTGGGTTAAGTTTTTGTGTTGAGTAATGTTAGGTTTGGCTGAGAATTTGCTAATGTCTATGTTTATTCATACTTCAATTGGAAATGTTATACTCAAAACGAGTGACACTTTGTTGAAGATAGTGTTAATTCATAAGTTCAAGATGTTGGTATCTTTGATAGGAATTTGGTTATTTTGTTAAGGGGATTTTTGTTAGTATGATAACCGATTTTACCTGTTGCTTGATGGCGAGAAAAGTGGGAGCATATCGAGTAATTGTATAACCTATTCAGCTACTTTAACCTTTGATAAGTAGGGAATTTTCAGGATGTTTGCTGATTATTCATACGCGAGGTAAGTTAGGTTTGCATTTGTACATTATATTCTTAGTTGCTGTTATGATATCACGAGTTATTTTCCTAAACAGAACAACAGCTTTGAAAACACAGCCTACAGTACCTTTCTCTAGATGAACTTTACTAATGTAAACATCAGTTACAGGGATATATTAGCCTCTATATTATCTAATATACCCCTGTAACTGATGTTTACATAGTATTTCCGGTCAGGTGACTGATCATCGCCCAAAGTGAAATTGATTCCAACCCTCATACGAATCCTATCATAGTCTAAGTCTTGTAATATAGCATCAATGACTTCACTAACAACCATTTCGAATGATGCTTCAAGATCATCATCGAAGACCAATGACTTCATTAACAACCATATCGAT
>JABUQX010076252.1:0-5000 GCA_015478945.1 Trachelipus rathkii
CGATATTACTTCGTTCGATTTGAGTGTTAACCGTTTCGCATTTATCGTGAGAGCAACACCATATTTTCGTACTTGCTTTAAATATATATATATGTATATATTATTTATATATACCTATATATATGTATATATATATATATATATATATATATATATATATATATATATATATATATATATTGATATAATATATATTATATAATGTATGTATATATATATAACAATATATATATTTAAATAATATATATAAAAACTATATATATATATAATATGTAGTAATAATAATAATAATAATAATATATACATACATATGTATGCATATGCGTATGCTATGCGTAATACGTATGCAGGTATGTGTATGTATTGTATACATAATAATATGTATGTATATATATATATCTGTCTCATATATATGATAATAATAATATGTATATGTATATGTAACCAACTTCATATATATATACCCTTCTTTCCATACCCTTATATAGGGGCCAAGAAATTAGGCCCAAAGGGTTGCCGCATCATCTTAAACAAGATGGGTGCAGAAGACTGATAACATGTAATAGGATCGGCGTGTATGAGGTACGGAGATGAAGAAAAGGTGCATCTTTTTTTATTTTTTTTTATATCTCCAAAACACGATGAGTGAAGAAAACTAATAACATGCCCCTTGGAATCAACATTAATGAAATGTTATTATCGATAAAGGAAAAATTTTTATACCAATAACATTTGGAATCAGCATATGAATTTTTGGGGGCTCAGAGGCAGACGTTGGGACAGAGGGACGAAGTCCGTCTCATCCAGGGAGGCCGAGACCCCATTCTTCATCTTTGCCGGTTTACCCTGATTTACGGTTTTTAGTTAAAAAAAATTTCCCTTTTTTTCATACAAATTTCATACTTGCTGATTCTAATTAAGTTTCTTGTACCTATCTTGGTTTTGGATTTATAAAAATTAAAAAGTATAAATTTTTTTTTCATTTTCCTTTATCGTTTTCAGTTCGCTGATTCCATATATGTTATCAGTTTACTTGTACCTATCTTAGTTTTCGAGATATCGTGCGGGTAACTTCTTTAGTTTGGCCATATATATATATATATATATATATATATATATATATATATATATATATATATATATACTTATATATATATATACACCTATATATATATTACCACCTTACCTTATATATATATATATATATATATATATATATATATATATATATATATATGCCAATATTTTTTTTGGCAGTGATTTGTTGCCAGGTTTTCGTTTCGTTCGAACAACTTATAGCCCTGAGCGATCTCACCTCGCAGATATTTGTGGTTTAAACCCAAGATTATCTGCACCTTACTCTTGCTATGTATATGCCTGCCTTCGCACCACCTCTTTGCTATATGTATATGCTTTGTAATAATAATATGTATACCACAGCATATATCGTTGCACTATATACTATATTTATATACATGTAATAATACTAATATGTGTAATGTGTCCAATATGTTTATGTTAATATGTATGTATATGTAGTATGTATACACTACTATATTTCTCTTTTATATAACATACATACAATAATGATATTGTAATAATATACTTTTATATGTAATAACTTAATAATATCATGTATGATCAACATATATGTATGTATATATATATATATATATATATATACATATATTGTTATCGGAACCCAAACACCTCTTAATTAAAACTAGTGTCCCACGATGGAAGAATTGAACAAACACAGTAGAGTTTTCTTAATATACTTACGTAAATATTTACCCCATCCATTCCCCTTACATAGTATATAAATTTTGTTTACTTGCATATTTAACCATAATAATCCTAATTTATTTCTTAATCAAAATATTTACATAAATTATATTCTTTAGTTCAAGTCTTTAACCTAAAGTAAAATAAGGCGAAAAAACAAAACAGAGAAATTATGTGACCTATAATTTCAATTTTAAACTACACCATATTAAATGCACATATCACATTCGGTTTAGTCTTCAAAATTTTGCACTCGATAATATTGAATACACAATGTTTATAATAACTAAATTTGAAATACCTAAGTCACAATTAGTTTAATCGGTTAAATAAGTAAATCATTCTAAATTTAGTTCTCAATACTTGATCATCAAGCAATGTCCAAGGAAACTTTTAGAATAATAAATACACTTTAAAAGAAAATCGTAATAAATTGTTCACCTTGTCTGAGGAGATATTCTAATGTCACTGGCAATAATAAGTTTTTAAATAAAAAAATAACTTGCATTTATTATCAGCTATCACCAAATAGTGTTATCATAAATTCCGTACGTATTCCACCTTCTCTTTTGAGTAGTCAAATACTGTAATTCTTGGTTTTCACTATTACGAAGAACACCATTCGTCTCAATTTCCTGACTTCCGATAATTTTATCACAAAATAAGGATTTGCAAATATTCACTCGTCGTTCCAGTTTTCAAATGAGATGACAATAAAGAGCAAGACTGTAATCTTCGGCCCTGACCCTACTCCCTAAAACAACAATAAATTATTAAATTATTTATAAATTCTCCTAATTAAAGGTAAACTTTACTAAGTTAGCTACTCACGGTAATCACGGGTTATTTTCCATATATATCCTTTTTCCTTAATTAGTTTCCCCCCCCCCCCTCGGACTTCTTTACAATCCCTCTGAGGCAGCTTTGTTTAAAACACCATCAGTACTTCCAGTCACCCGACATGGCTTTCTTTGAGACGTTAGCACCATCTGATCTTTTTCCCCAAATTTCTATACCACTTAACTTTTGTTCTCTCTTGTTATATATATATATATATATATATATATATATATATATATATATATATATATATATATATATATATAATAATAATAACAATAACAATATATATAACTATATCTTACATATATAATAATATATGTATATATATATATATATATTTATTTGTTGTTATTTTTGCAAAACTTTTCCGCTTGGGCGGTGGGTGAATGCAGCCTCTCTCGCTCACCCCCTCGTCGCCCCACCGCATCCTCCACTCCACGCCTCTATCCTCGCCAACCATGTTACTCCCTCGTCCCATCCCATATCAGCGTCTCTCCTTTATTCCATTCATCCACCTCCTTCTTGGTCTCCCTTCCTCTCCTTCCCATCCCCTCCGCCTCCTAAACTCTCCTAACCACTCTCTGTTCCTCCATTCTCACTAGATGCCCATACCATCTTAACATTTCCTTCTCCGCTCTTCCCACCAACCCATGCCTCCAATCACATCTCTCCCTCACCACCCTATTCCTAATCCTCTCCCTTCTGCTAACCCACAACCACTCTCAACCTTCATCTCAAATACTACCAACTTCTTCCTGGACCTGGCATTCAACCCCACGTTTCATAACGCTGGTGCACAAATTTTTCAAACATGCTATCTTGGCACTTTGTGATAAATCCCTTTCCGCCAATTCTCTCAAATCCCTCAAAGCTCTTATTCCTTCTCCTACTCTATGTTCTATCTCCTCCACTTCATCCCTCCCCCTTACCCAAATCCATCCCTAAATATCTAAAAATCTTTACTTCCTCCAATACACCCCCTACTCGAACCTCTAACCCCTCCCTCTTCTCTTTCCTCCTCCCTCAAACACTAACACTTTACACTTACCTGGATTTATTTTAAGCCCCTTTTGTTCACACATTCTCTCAAACTCCTTCACCAAAATACCTCAGCTCTTCCGCGTTCTTCGCCACTAGGGCAGTATCGTCCTGCAAACAGTGTCATGTTGTTCACTTCCTTATCGTTCCAGTTTATATTCAATTCCACTTACCTCCTCACCATTTCCTCTGCACAGACACTCTCCCTTAAACAATTAGGCATACAGCGACATTACACACCTGCCTCAATCCCTCTCACCACCCCAAACCAACTCACTCCTACTAACACTCTCACACACATTCTACTATTCCTGTAAAAAAGGCCTAATACCTTTACCTAATTTACCCCATACTCCTTTCCTTCAACACCCTCCACAATTCACCCCTCTTCACTCTATCATATGCCTTCTCTAAATCTAAAAAACACCCACACACACTCTCCCTTTCCTCTCTATACTTTTCTCCACAAGCATCTTTAGTGTAAGCGGTCCACACACCCTCTTCCCTCCCTAAATCCTCCTTGTTCTTCCCCCATTCTCCCCACCGTTAAACCTCTCACTCTCTCAATCAGTATTCTCCCATACACTTTCCCTACCACACTTAAAAGACATATGCCTCTATAATTCCCACATTCCATCCTATCCCCTTTCCCCTTATACAGGGGAACCAAACAACCATCCTCCCAATCCTGTGGTGCCTCACCACTCCTCCAACATATATTATATAACCTATACAACCATTCCTCCACCCCTATGCCTCCCTTCTGCATTTTCCATTCTCACCATCCAGACCATAGGACTTCCCTTTTATTCAAGGCCCTAATAATTTCCTCCATTTGCATTTCATCCTCCCCCTCCCTCCCACTTCACCCCAATCTCACCTCTTGCAAATCTTCCTCCCTTCCCCCACCCACTCAATAATTCACTAAAATACTCCCCCCACCTCTTCCTCACCCTATCCTCACCTCCTTTCCTTCAGCACCTCCCTTAATCCTCTCCCCAACCCCTCCTTCTTCTTCCTTTTTTATTTACTTCTTTTACCAGAACATTTTGCTCCCCACGCTTCAAAAATTTTCCGTCCTTTCTACCACCATTCATCATCTTCTCTTCGCCCTCTCCACCGCCCTCTTTGCTTTCACTCTAACCACTATATTCATCTCCCAGCTTTCCTGTCTCCTCTTCCCAACCATTTCACATAAGCCTCCTTTTTCCTTTCACCACCTCCTTCACCTCCTCCTCACCATTCACTCCCTTTCCTTCTGCTTGCACCCACCCTTTTACTCCACATACCCTTCTAGCCTCTTCATATACCTTTTTAAATCTCATCCACTCCCC
>JABUQX010076252.1:10000-12500 GCA_015478945.1 Trachelipus rathkii
TTTTTTGTTTATGTTCAGACAAGAATGTTTAATGTTGTCAACAGGTGAGACTTTAGACCGTCGAAGAAAATAGGAAAGTTAGAGGTGTTTTTGAGAGGAATGTAAGAAGTTGAGTTTCCAAAGAGTTGAATTTCACAAGGTTGCAGCGGCCCCACCTGGAAATCCCATCCAGGTCGGCAAGAATAGAATCAGAAAGCTGAAGACGAGAGGCAACTCTAGATGCAAAAGAGGGAGCAGATTTTGAAAAATGAGTGGAAGAATGGAGGAGTTGAGTCTCGGTCGTAAGAGTGAACAGAGTTAGAAGTACAGCTGAGGAGATCTTGATGAAAGTAAGAATAAGTTAAAATAAAAAGAATTCTGAGGCGACATCGCATATTGACAGAGAGGAAAAAGAAGTTTCTCCATAAACGAGTGCTGAAATGGAGCGACCAGAGAGAAACTTGACAAGAATAAGCAAAGAGACAGGGAGGAAACCCAAGAACTGGAGCTTAGAAGAGTAGGACGCAATGCATACCTCGATCAAAGCCTTTGTATGCGAGACGCCACCACCCAAGACTCCTCATAGTCCCTAAGGGCTGAAGACCATAAATCAGTAAGATAGGATAGTATGTCCCAGTTGACCTCGAGTGTCGAAAGCCATATTGATGATCTGAAAGAAGGGAATGAAGAATCCCCAGATGATCCAGGAATGAGAGTTAAGAAAAGAGTTACAAAGTTCTTAGATAGAATATAATTGAAAGCTATAGGACGAAGGTTGAAGGTTAAGATCAGGGTACCCCTTTCTTCGGAATTACTGGAATATATACATGGCGCTTCCAGCTACTGAGGAAATGTACTAGTAATAAAGGCATAGAAAGTAGAGTTGAACGAGGACAGGGGCCAGCTCAGAAGCACACTCACTCCCTCAAAAACACGGGGAGGAATGCCATCCGGGCCATTAGCCTTCCTGACACTCATGGATCTTAAGATCTCAGAATCCCATGCACCCGATCATGCGTAATCACGGGAAGAGGCATAGGAAACCTGAGAGGAGAAGAAGCAGGAGGAGAGATGCCGGAATCGTCCAGGGTAGAATTAGATGAAAAAAGGAGGCCGAAGAGATTAGCTTTTTCAGTAGGAGAGTTAGCTACAGAACCGTCAGAGCGAATAAGTGGAGGAAAGGCAGATTTAGAAAAGTATAGAGTAGTTTTTGGCAAGAGGCCAGAAATTTTTATCAGTAGGTAGAGCCAGTAGGTTGTCGGCACTTTCTTTAGATGAAGCACGCTTAGCTGTCCGAATAATAGTCTGCAACGATTCCGAGGCAGAATGGAAATTAGTATAAGGTGGATAGGGAACGAAGAGTTTTCCATGCCCGATAGGCAATGTCTCTCTCCTGAATGGAGCGAGAACATTCTCCATCGAACCATGGAATTTTGTGGAGAAAAAGATTTAGTTGAAGATGGAATGAACCCGCTCATACCCTCGACGATTACGGCCCCCACCTTTTCAGCGGTGACCGAAGCGTCTTCCGAGTCAAAGCAAGATTCACTCCATGCATAGTTTGCAAAGAAACGACGCAACGCCACTCAAATTAGCCCGATTAAAGTGAAAGAAAGTACGGTTTGAGGCATGGTGGAGCTGCTGGAGAAAAGTTTTAAAAATTAAAAGCTACAAGATTGTGGTCAGAGTTACCGATAGGAGGGAAAATGGTATTATATATATATATTAAATAATATATATATATATATTAATATATATATATAATATAATATATATATAATATATATATATATAGTATAATATATATTATAAATAACTCCTTTGAAGTGAAATGATTCTTCACTTACCAGGACTAGATCCCGGGCCTCGCGAACGTTATGCCAAGCGTGTTACCACTCAAACCACGACAAGCTCAAAAGATACGCGACTTAAAACCTATGAAAGAGTGCTCTCTATTCAATAGGAGTAAGGACCGCCTATGTCAGGACAGATACCTCAGCCACGCATGCTCCGCTTGCACTCGGTCAAAGGTAACACAGGACCCATGTAAGGAGACCACTCTTGATCGGAGTATAATTTGTATAAATGTAAATACTGCAATTAAACCGCAGTTCAATTTGTATAGATAAAATAACTCCTTGAGTGAATCTTCACTTACCAGGATTAGATCCCGGGCCCTCGCGAATGTATGCCAAGCGTGTTACCACTCAACCACGACAACTAAAGATGCGCGACTTAAAACCTATGAAAGAGTGCTTTATTCAATAGGCAGTCGTTATTCCTCTTGAATAGAGCACTCTTTCATAGGTTCATGTCGCGTATCTTTTAGCTTGTCGTGGTTGAGTGGTAACACGCTTGGCATAACGTTCGCGAGGGCCCGGATCTAATCCTGGTAAGTGAAGATTCACTCAAGGGGTTATTTTATCTATACAAATTGAACTGCGGTTTAATTGCAGTATTTACATTTATACAATTTATACATGGGTCCTGTGTTACCTTTGACTCGAGTGCAAGCGGAGAT